>JAIUJO010000086.1:291947-330756 GCA_023846275.1 Vanilla planifolia | reverse complement strand
TGCATACATGTGTGGGTGAGTACTTGTGTGTGTCTGTGTGTGCTTATGTATCTGTACTTGTTCATGTGTGTTTGTGCCTATGCATGTGTGTAAGTTTTTGTGTGTTTGAATGTGTGTGTGAGTATGTGTGAGTGTATGTGTGTGTGTGCATGTGTGTTTGTGCATATGTGTGTTCATGTGTGTGCCTATGTCTGTGGGTGCATGCAAGTGTATACATGTGTTTGGGTATGTGTGTACATGTCTGAGTGCATGTGTGTGGATGTAAATTTGCATGTGCATGTCTGTGTGCATTTGTACATGTGTGTTTGTGCATGTGTGTATGTATGTGTGACTATGTTTGTGCATTTATGTCTTTGTCCATGTTTGGTGCCAGTGTATATGCATGTGTGTGTACATGTCTATGTGTGTGAATGTATGTATGTTTGTTCATAAGTAAATTTGCATGTGCTTATTTGTGTCTTTGCAAGTGGGTCTACAATTATATATCCATGTATGTGTGTGTATGACTTTTTGTGTATGCATCTATGTGTGTGTGTATGTATGCATGTGTTCGTGCATACATGTGCGTGTGTATGTGTGTATTTATATATATATATATATATGCGTGTGTGTGTGTGTGTGTGTGTATATGCATTTGTTCATGTGTACATGCAAGTAAGCATGACCACATGTGTGTTTGAGCATGTGTGCACTTTTGTTTGCTTGTGTATGTGTGTGCAAGTGTTTTTGTGCATGTGTGTATGATTGCAAGCATGTGTTTGGTGTGTGTGTGTTCACTTGTGATTGTGCATCCATGTGGACATGTAGGTGTTTATGTATGCATGAATGTGTGCATGTGCATTCTCATGTGAGTTTGTCTGTGTATGTGTGTACATGTGCATATGTGTGTATGTGCATGGGTGTTCATGCAAGTGCATGTGTGTATTCTTGTATGTTTATGTATATGTTCTTATTTGTGCCTTATGTGCATGGGTACATGTGTATGCTCATGTGCATGTACATTTATGTTTATGTGTGTGTGGGTACCTATGGGCATGTGTGCATTCTTATATGTGTGTCTACTTTCATGTATCTATGAATGTCTATGCGTATATGTACGTGCATTCACATTTATGTATATATATGAGCATATGCATTCATTTGTGTGTGTGTTTGTGTGTGCATGTGTGTATGCATATTTGAAGTATGTGTTTGAGCATTTTTGTGTGCATTCGTGTCAGTGTTTATACATGCATGTGTGTGTGTATGTATTTTCCTATGCACGTGCGTGCTTCGTTTCATCTATGTGCATGTGTATGTGTGCATTTATGTGTATACATGCATGTGTGTGTTTATGCATGTGTGCATGTGTGTGTCTATCAGTGTTCGTGCCTTTCTATGTATGTGTGCACATGCATATGCATATGCATATGTGTGTGTGTTTGTATGTGTGCTTGGACATGTGTATACATGTGTGTAAATATGTGTGTATGTGATAGCATATGTGCATGTGTTTGTGAGCATGTGCATACGTGTACATCGGTGCACGTTTGTGTGTATGTGTATCTACATGTGCACATCTATGTGTACATGTGTGCACATAAGCATGAGTGTGTGTGGATGTAGGTGTAGGTGTTCGTCTATATGCATATGTGCATGTGTGTGGATGCGCATCTATGTGTGCACATGTGAGTGCATATGCATATGTATGTATGTTAGTGCATTATTGTGTGTCCTTGTGTGTGTGTTTATGCATGTGTGTATGCATGTGTGTGCATACGTGCATGTATGCATGCATGTGTGTGAGTATGTTTGTGTGTGCATGTGTAGGTTATGTGCAAATGTGTTCATGTATGTGCACATGTGCATGTGTGTGCCTATGCATATGGTTGCATATATTAGTGCATGCATGTGTGCATGCTTGTTTAAATATGTGTTTGTGCATGTGCATGATTTTGTTTGTGTGTGTGTCAATGTGCATGTGTGTGTTCATATGTATGTGCATATGTGTAGGTATGTGTGTGTGTGTGCTTCTATGAATAGATGAGCTTATTTGAGTGAGGGTGTATGCATGTTTGCACAAATGCATGTGTGTACATGTGCGTGTGCATGCTTCGGTGTACTTTTGTGTGTGTACTTGCATGCATGTGTTTAGGGGTGTGTACATGTGTGTGAGTTTTTGTGGATGGGTGTGTGCATGTGTAAGCATGTCTATATGTGCATGTTTGCATGTGCAAGTATGTAAGTGTGTTCATGCCTACATGTATGTGTGTGTAGGTGTGTGCATGTGTGTGTGTGCACACATGTGTCTGTGTGGGCATGTGCTTTTGGGTGTGTGCATGTGTGTGCATGTGCCTGTGTATGTGTGTGTACATAGTTGTGCATGTGTACCTATGTCTATGTTTGCATGTATTTTTGTGAGCATTCACATGAGTGTGTATGCATGTGTATTTATGTAAGTGTTGGTGTTTATCTACATGATTTTGTTATTTTGTGTATGTGTCCATGTGTGTTCATGTGCACATCTGTGTGTCCATGCATGTGTTTGTGTGTGTAGATATGTCAGTGTGAGTGTGTGTGGGGGAAGGTGTGCATTGGGTGTGTGTATTTGTACATATGTGTGTAGGTGCATACATGTTTGCTTGAGAGAGTTCATTCGAGCATAATGTATGTGTTTGTGATTTGTCTTATACATATGTGAATGTGTGCATGTGTGTGTGTGCATGTGAGTGTGCAAGTGTCTATTCTTGTATGTGTGTGTGTGTGTGCATATATGTGTGTGAGAGTGGGCTTTTGTGTGGATGTCTGCATGCTATGCATGTGTCATGCATGTGTGTGTGTGTTTATGTGAGTGCGTGTGATAGTGTTCATGTGCTTGCACATGTGTGTAAATGCTTGTGTGTGTTTGTAGGTGTACATATGTGCTTGCGATATTATTTGCAAGTGAGTACATGTGTGTTACATTGTATGTTTGTAGGTGTGTGCATTCATGCATGCGTGTGCCTATATTTATGTGTGTGCATGTGCATATGGATCCTTATACACATGCATCTCTATACATTGTGTACATGTTTATCTACATGTGTGTAATATGTGTGTGTGTGTGTATATATATGTGTGTGTGAGTTTGTGTATGTGTGTGTAGGAGCACATCTATGTGCACATGCATGTGGTTGTGCATGTTGATGTGTATGTGTATGTGCATGCATGTGTGTGTGTGTGAATGTGTACACACATGCATGTGTGTGTGTTGATTATATGGGTGTGTGTTTGTTTGTGTGCCTAGGTGTGTGTGCATGTGTGTCTATATGCACACACATGCATATCTGTGGGTGCATGAGCCCATGTGTGTGTGTGTTAATCAGTGTGTGTACATGTAAATGTGTATGTGTGTGTACATACATGTGCACATGGGATTGCATGGGTGTGTGCATGCATGTCTGCATTCCTATGCATGTGTGTATGCATGTGCGAGTGTGTGCATGTGTGTGTGCACATGTGTGTGTGTGCATATATGTATATGTGTATGCATATGTGTGTGCATGTTGTGTGTGCATATGTGTGAGTGCATGTGTGTGGTTTTTTATGCTTTTTGCACGTGTTTTTGAATGTGTAGGTTTGTGTGAGCATGTTCATGTGCATGTGTGTGTCAAAATTTGCATATGTGTATGTGTGTGTGCACGTGCATGTGTGTGTATGACTGTGTGCATGTGTATGTTCATGAATGCATGTGCATGTGCATGTGTTTGTGTGTGTGTACATGTGTGCTTGTGTACATATGTGAGTGTGTGTGAGAAGCATGTGCCTGTGTGTTAATTCATGTGTATGCATGCTAGTATGTCTGTGCATGTGCTTATATGTGTGTGTATTTTTGCATGTGTGTATGTGCAGGTGCATGCATGTATGTGTGTGCATGTATATACGTGCACATATTTGTGTGTGCAAGAGTGGTCATGGGTGACTATATGCGTGTGTGTGCATGTGTGCACGTGGGCATGTGCATGTTCACTTGTGTATGTAAGTGTGTGTTTGCACGAGTGTATGTGTACATGTGTGTTTGCATGTGGGTATTCATGTGTGCATATGTGTGTGTGTGTGTGCATGTGTGTGTATGTACATGTGTTCGCATGCATGTGTGTTGGTGTGTGTGGGTGTGTGTTCATATGTTTGTTCTTGTACAAGAGTGTATGTGCACATGTGTATGTGTTTAAATATATGTGCATGTGAGTGTGTGCATGAATGTGTGCATATGCATATATTTTTGTGTGCATGTGTGTGCCTATCTGCATGTGTGTGCATACAAATTTTCCTTTATGTATATGTGTATGTATGTGTGTGTGTGCACATTGGTGTACATGTGTCAGAGCATGTGGGTGTGTTCAAGTGTGTGTGTGTGTGTGCGTGGCCATGAGTGTGTGTGGGTATATGGGCATGTGTTTGTGTATGTGTGTGCATTTGTGCATGCATCTTCACATTTGTAAGTGTGCATGTGTGTGCTTGTTCATATATTTATGTTGTTGTGTACATGCATGGGTTAACCTGTATGTTTTTACATGTGTATCTATGGATGCATGTGCAGGAAAACGATTTTGTCTTTGTGTATACATGTATGTGTTTGTGTACGTTTTGGTGTGCATGTGTGGGTTTGTGTATACATGTGGGTGTGCATGTGTGGGTGTTGGTATACACGTTTGTGTGCATGTATACGTGCACATGTATGCACATATGTGTGTGCATATGCATGCATGCTTATTGTACATGCTTGTTTGTATGTGTGTGTATGCACACACATGTGTGCATGAATGTGTTTGGATACATGTGCATGCATGTGTGTGTTTGTGTTTATACACACGTGTGTGAATGTGTATACGCTTAAGGATATGTGTGTAGAACTATGCACACTTGTGTGGTTCTGTTTATGTATGAGCATGAGCATGCATGCACGTGCTTATGTGTGTGTGTGTACTTCTGTGTGCACGTGTAGGTGTGCATGTAATTGTGTGCACATGTGTATGTGTCGGTGTGTGTGCAAATCTGTGCTCTTTTCTATGCATGTGCATGTGTGTCTTTACATGTATGTTTTTGTATATGTGAATGTGCATATTTATGTGTGTTTGTGTTTACATGTGCTTGTGCATGTATACAAGTGCGTGTGTGCTTATGTGTATATGCATGTGCGTGTTTGTGTGTGTGCATTCGATTCTGTGTGTGTGCGACTTTGTGTGTGTGCATGTGTTTATGTGTCCATTTTTGCATGCATGTGCTTGTTCATGTGTCTATGTGTATGTCTACATATGCATGCATGGCTATGTGTTTGTGCATGTGAGTATGCATGTGTGAGTGCATGTGTGTGTCCGCGTGTGTGTGTATGCATGTGTGTGTTTGCTTGTGCATATGTATGCATACATGTTTGCATGTGTGTGTGTGCATACATGTGTTTGGGAACATGTGCATTTGTGTGTGTCTTTGTAAGCATGCACATGTATGAATTTCTACTTGTGTGTGTGTGTGCATGTGCATGCATGTGCACATATGTGTATGCATGTGTGTGTGTGTGCACATAGATATATGTGTATTTGCCCATATGTTCATGTCTGCATGTCTTTTTGCATGTGTGTTTGTGTGTCTATGTGAGTATGCATGTAGATGTGCTTGTGTGTGCTTTTGTGATTTTGTGTGCATACATGAGTACGTCATTTGCATGTGTGTGTTCATGTTTGTGTCTATGTGTGCCTATATGCTTGTGTCTTCAAATGTATGCATGTATGTGTGTGCATTCATGCATGTAGGTGTGTGTACATGTATGAGTTTGTGTATGTAGGTATGTTTTTGTTTATCAACATGTGTACATTTGTTTGTGTGTATTCGATTGTGTGTGTATTACTTTGTGTATGTACATGTGTGTGCATTTGTGTATATGTCCTTCTATGTGTGTCTATGTGTGCATGTGCATGTGTGTGCATCCACGTGAGTGTTTGTGCATGTGTCTATGTGTGCATGTCTTTGTACACATGTGCTGTTGTGTGCATGTGCAATTGTGTTCGAGCATGTGTGCATGTATGCATACATGTGTGAGTGTGTATGCGTGTGTGTATGCTCTTGTGTACGTGCATGTGTGTGTGTGCATGTGTGCATTATTGTGTGCATGTTTATGAGTGTATATTAGTGCCTAAGTCTTTAGATATGTGTGTGTATGTGGGAGCTTGTGTATATGTGTGTGTGTGTGTGTGCGTATGTGTACGAGTGTGTGTGTGTGTGAGTGCACACATGCATGTATATCTGTGTGTGTCTATATGTGTGTATTCGATTATTTGTGTATGTATAACATTGTGTGAGTGCATATGTATGTGTGTAAGCACATGAGTTAATGTGTTTGTGCTTTTATGCATACGTGCAAGTATATGTGTGTGTCTATGTGTGTGCATTTGTACTTGTATGGTCATCTGTGGTTGCATGTCTTTGCATGTACTTGTGAACATGCGTGCATTTGGGTGTGTGTGCATGTGTATTTTTTTATTTGTTTGTGTACATGTGTGAATAATTTTGTGTGTGTTCTTATGTGTGTGTGTGCATATGCATATGTGTGTTTGTGTACATGTTTGTGTATGCACATGTGACAGTGTGTGTTTGTGTTCAGATGCATAAATGCATATGTGTGTGTGCATAGTTAAGTGTGCATTCCTTTGTGTGTGTGTGCTTGTGGGTGTCTATTTGTGCATACTCTCATGTGTGGGTGTTGTGTGAGTGTGTTTGTACATGCATGTGTGCATGCCTATGTATATGTATGTGTGTTTTGGTGTGTGTGCATGTCTGAGTTCTTTTGCGTGTTTGATTATGTCTATGCATATGTGTGTGTATGTGCCTATGAGCATTTGCATGTACATTTATGCATGTGCACGTGCATGTTTATGTGCTTGTGCACATTTATGCATGCACATTCGATCATGTTTATGTGTGTAACTTTGTGTGCTTATGCATGTGTCCATTTGTGTATGCGTATTTGTCTCTATGTATAGGTGCATGCATTTATGACTTTGTGCATTTGTGCATGTGTGCATTTGTACGCGTGTGTGCACATGTTTGTGGTTTCATCTATGTATGCATGTACTCTTGTATGCATGTGTGTATGCATCTTTGTGAGTGTATATGTGGGAGTACGTGTGTGAGTGTGTGTATGCGTGTACATGTGTGTGCATACGTTTTCTCGTGTATGTGTGCGTGTGTGTGCATGGGTATGCCTCTATGTGGACGTATGCTTTTGTGTGTGCATGCATTGATGTGCATGTGTTTATGCAAATGTGTGTGTACGTGTGAGTGTGTGTTTCTTTACATGAATGTGCGTGAGCATACTGGAGTGTGTTCATGTGTACATTCTTATGTATGTGTGTGTGTGTTTCTGCACCTATGTGCATGTGAGCTTGTGCGAGTGCTTTTATGTGTGTGTGCATGCATAGATATGTGTGTGTGCATGTGTGCATATGTGTGTTTGCATGTGTGCATGCATGTGTGTCTGTGTGTATTCATGTTTGACCATAAATGCATAAGCATGTGTGTGTGCACTTGAGTGTGTATTTATGCATTTGTGTGGACATGTTTGTATAGTTAAGCATGTACCCACATGACCGTGTTCATGTGCATGCACATGCATGTGTGTTCATATGTGTGTGTGCATTTGTACATATGAATATATATACGTGTGTGCGTGAGTGTGTATGTGCGTGCATGTGCATGTGCCTGTACATACATGCATGTGTGTGCGCATGTGTGTGTATGCATGCATGTTTGTGAGCATGTATTTGCATAAATGTGTGTTTGCACGTGTATTTGTGTGTATTTTTCTTTGCATGTGTGTGTGTGTGCATATGTATTTATGTGTGTGTGTGTGTGTGTGCATACGCATGTCTGTGGGTATGCATGCATTCATGTAAGATTGTTTGTGTGTGTACATGTGTATTTGTTTTTGAGTATGTGTGTATTTGTGCATGTGTGCATACATGTGTGTTGTGTTTGTGCATGTGAGTGTACTTGTACATATATATGCTAATGTATGAATCTATAGTTAAGGGTGTGTGTGTTCATGCATGGGTGCATGTATGTGCATTAACATATGCATATGCTTTTGTGTGTGTGTGTGTGTGTGTGTGTATGTACATGTGTGTGTATGCACTAGTGTATAAGTGTGTTTGTGGGTGTGAGTGTGAGTATGCTTATGTGCATGCTTATGTGACTGTGTGTAGGTGTGTGTGCATGTGTGTTGGTGTCTATGCATGTGTGTGTGCATATGTGTGTATGTGTGTATGTGTGAACATGTGTTTTTGAAAGTATGTTTGTCTATGCGTGTGTGTAAGTGAATGCATGTGTGCATGATTGTATGTGTGTGTTATTACGTCTACGTGTGCATCTGTGTCTGTGTTTGATGGTTCATGTGTATTCATGTGCTTTCAAGTGTGTATGTAAATGTCTATCCATGTGCGTACATGTGTTTGTGCATATGTGTGTTGTTTGTATTTACACATGTTCATGTTTGCATGTATGTGTTTGTGCAAGTTTATGCATTAGCGTGTGTGCATAGGTGTTTGTGAGTGCATGTATGTGTGCATACATTTGTGTGCAGAGGTGTGTGAATATTTGAGTGGGTGCATTTCTGTTTGTTTGTATGCACGCACACATGTGTGTGCATGATTATGCATGTGTGCATGTGTAGGAGTGCATGCCTATGTTCCTGCATGTGTGTGCGAGTGCACATGTGTGTTTGCATGTGTACTATTTTTGCATGAGAATGTTTATGCATCTTGTGTATGTGTGTGTGTGGGTGGTTGGTGTACGTGCATGAACATGTATATGTGTAATTATCTTCACACATGCATATACATGTGTTTGTGTATCTGCATGCATGTTTATGTGTGCGTATGTCTATGCATGTGTATGTGGGGGCATGTTTGAGTATATGTGTATATATGCACATAAATGCAACTACATGTGCATGTTTGTGTATGTGGGTTTGTGTGTATGCACGTATGTGCATCTATGTGCGCATGTACGTGGGTGTGTGTATGCATGCATGTTGCATGTGTTTGTGAGTTTGTTTCTACATGTGCACACATGTGTATATGTATGCTTGCATGTGTATGTGTATGTAGTGTGTGTGCATGTGTGCTTGTTTGTGTGCATGTGTGTGCATTTGTGTGTATGCTTGTGTGTGTATGTGCAAGTTTGTGTTCACATGTGTGTGCATGTGTGTTTGCATATGTGCACATGTGTGTGCATGTGTGTTTGTGTGTGTGAGTTTGTACATGTTCATATACATGTGTCTATGCATGTGTTTGTGTGTGATTGCATGTGTGTGTGGGGGTGTGTATGCATGCATGTATGAATGCGTGTCTAAGAATGTGCATGTGTGCTTGTGTGGGTGCATGCATGTGAGCATGTGTGGATGGATGCATGTGCATGCAAGTCTCTGTGTTTGTGTGTGTAAGTATGCATGTGCATTTGTGTGAGTGTTTAGTTGTGGGTGTGTGCTTTCTTGTGTATATGCATGTATGCATATATATGTGTGTACGTGTGTGTTTGTTGAATTTGGTGTGTATGCCTTTGTGAGTAGGTGTGTGTGGATGCGTGCTATTTACATGTGTTTCTGTATGTGGATTTGCATGTGGGTGTGGGTGTGTGCCTTTGCATGTGTTTGAACATGCATGTATGCACATGTGTGTGCATTTGTATGCATGTTTGTGCATTTGCACGTTTGTGTATGTGTGTTTGTGATCTATGTGTGCATGTGTGTGCATTTGTGTGTGAGTGTGCTTATTTTTTCATATGTGTGTGTGCATACACTTGCTTCTAAGTGTGTGTGTGTGTGTGTTTGTGAGTTTAGGTGTACATGCATGCATGTGCAAGTAGGATGTACATAGGTGTGTGTATTAGTATCAATTTGTGTGCATAAGCATGTGTGCATGTTTACATGTATGCATGGTGGTTGTTTTGTCTGTGTGCATATGGGGGTGCATGTACTTGCCTCCATGTGTATGTGTGTATTGTGCATGTGTTCATAAGTGTGTGTGCATGTGTTTGTGTGGTTGTGTGCATGTGTGTGCTTGTTTTTGTGTATGTGTATCTTTGATTACACACACATCTTTATGCACATGTGTGTGTTGTGTGTCCTTATGAGCATGTCTTGATGTGCAAGTGTGTTTGTTTGTGTGAGCACCTACGTGTGTGCTTGTCAAAGTGTGGGCACAATTGTATGCATGCATGTGTGTGTGTCCATGCATATGTGCTTCTATGTGTGTATGTGTGCATGTGTGAGCTTCTATGTGTGCATGCATGTTCATGTCTAGTTCTACATGTGTGTGTCTATGTGTGCATGTGTATATCTAAGGGGTGCTTGTGTTTGTGTGTGTGTGGTTACATATATTTAGATTTGTGCATGCATGTGTGTGTGGAATTGGTCATGCATGTCTTCACATGTGTAGGTGTGTGTGTTTGCTTATGTTTGCAAGAGTGAGTGCATGCATATGTGTGTGCATGTGTCTGTGTGCATCTGTGTCCTTATGAGTATGTGCATGTGTGTGTTTGTGGGAGTGTGGATATGTGTTTTTGATGTGCATAAATGTGCGTATATATATGTTTACATTAGCACATATGTGTGTGTGTGTTCATGTGCGTAGGTGTGCGTTTGTGTGGTGCGTGTGTGTTTGCATGCGTTTGTGTATGCATGCGGGTGCATGTGTATGTGGATTTGGGTGGGCACATTACTGTGCATGTATGTGTATGTGCATGTGTGTGTGTTTGTGTGAATACATGCACACACACAAGTGATTAGGTGTGCATGTGTATGTGTATGTGTATGTGGGTGTGTCTATGTTAGTGTGGGAATGTGTGTCAGTGTATGTGTGTGAGTCGATGTTTGTGTGTGCATGTGCATTTTTGTAAGTATGCATGTATGCACTTGTGTGTTCTGGGCATTTGTGCGTGTGAGTTCATGTGTATAGGTGTGTGTGGGTGTTTGTGCACGTGTGAGTGCAAATAAGCATGCATGTTTGTGCATGTGTGTTAATGTGTGTCTGCATATGGGTGTCTACTTGTGTGTGATTATACATGTGTGTGCTTATGCGTGTGCTAATATGTGTGTTTGTGTATGTGTTTGCATGTGTGTATACTTGTGTGTTGCATGTGTATGCATGTGTGCGCACCTCTGTGAGTGTGTGTGCATTCGCATGTGTCTGTGGCTGTGTGTGAGTGTCTACATGGATGCTAGTGTAGTCACGTGTGTGTATGAGCATGCCCTTGTGTTTGCATATGTATTTGCATATGTGTGTGCATGTAAGTGAGTATGCATATACGTGTGTTTTTGCATTTTTGTGTGCTTGTGCATCTATGTGTATGTGTTTGTGTGTGTGTGTATATACACATGAGTTTATGTGCATTTGAGTGTGTGTGTGTATGTGCACGCATGTACATGTGTGTACTTGTGCGCTTTTGTGCATGTGTAGCTGCATGTTTGTGTACTTGTGCGAGTGAGTTTCTTTGTGCATGTGCATATGCGTTGGTATGTTTGTAGGCATGCGTATGTGAATGTGTATGTGTGCATGTGCATGTGTGCATGTGTGTGCGTGCATGTGTTTACATTTGTGTGTGTGCATGTAACAGGGCACACATGTGTGTATTAGTTTATATGTATGCATGTGTGTGGGCATGTGTGTGAACATTTGTGTGCTATGCATGCACCTATGTTTGTGTGTAGGTGTGGGTATGTGTCTAAGTGAGTACATGTGCCAATGTTTGTGTACGCATTTGTTTGGGTGAGTTTGTATGTGTGCGTGTGTGCTTGTGTGTGTGAGTGACAATGCATGTGTATATGTGTGGCTATGGACATGCATTTGTGTATGTGACTGTGTGTACCTTTATGCATGTTGTATGTGCATGTATATGTGGACTTGTGTTTGGGGGTTTATTTCTATGCTTATGCATGCATGCATGTTTGGATGCATACGTGTGGTGATGTGTGTGTTGGTCTATGTGTGTGTGTGTCTACATGCATGTATGCTTATGAGTGTGTCTATGCAGATATTTATATGTGCACCCATGCAATGTGTGCGGGAGAATTTGTGGGCACTTGCATGTGTTTATTTGTGTTTACGTGTGAGTGTGCACGTGTACGTGTGCACATGTGCATGTGCACATGTCTGTATGTTCATTTAAGTGTACATGCATGTGTGTGCTTGTGTGCATGTGCATGTGTGCTTATGTGTGTGCATGTGTCTTCATTTGTTTGAATGTGTGTGCATGGATGTATGCACATGCACACATGTCTATATGTTTGTGTGACTCTGCATCTATATCCACTTGTGCATGTGTGTGTATGTGAGCATGTTTCTAAGTTTACATGTGTACATGCATGCATGCATCTGTTTGTGTGGGTATGTGTGTATACATGTGTGCATGTGTGTGTATCTACATACGTGCATGTGTGTGTTCATGCATTTACACAGCCACACATGTGTGTGTAGGAGTGTTTGCAAGTCTGTTCATATATGTGGATGTGTATGTGAGTGTGTTTGTGTATGTGCATATGTGTTTGTGTGCACATGTGTGCATGTGTCTGTGCACATGGACACATGTCAGTGTGTTTCATGTTCATGTGTGTGCATGTGTGTCTATGTGTGTAAGCATATGTGCTTGTGTGTACATGTCTACTCATGTGTTTATTGTTGTGTGTGGGTGTGTGTGCTTGCATGCATGAGTGTGTGTGTGTGTGCTTGCATGCATGAGTGTGTATGTAAGCATGCATGCACATTTGTGTGTATGAATAATGCATCGGCATGTGTATGCCCTCATGTGTGTGTAGATGTGAGTGGGTGTACTTGCGCTTATGTGTGCATGCATTTTTTTGTGTTCATGTGCATGTGTGTTTGTGTATGTACATATTCATGTTTGTGTTTGTTTGTGCATGTGCATATGTGTGTTGTTTGTCAATATGTGTGTATATGTATGATAGTGTATGTGCATGCAACCGTGTGTGTGTAAATGTGTTTGCATATTTGTGCACGTGCATGTGTGGAAGAATATAGGTGTATTCATACGAGTGTCTACACGAATGCATGTGTGTGCATATGTGTGTGAGTTTGTACATCTATCTATATGCATGTGTGTACTTGTATGTGTGTGTGCACTTGTGGACATATTTATGTGCCCACATGTGTGTCTATTAGGATGCATGTGTCTTTGCATATGTTTTTTGTGTGAATGTGTCTATGCATTTGTGTGTGTGTATGTGTATGCGCATTTGTATGTGTGCATATGTCTGTTTTGTGTGTGGAGCATCTTAATGTATGTGCATAGTTTGTTCGAACAAGTGTGTGCATGTGTGTGTGTTCGTGTTTGTGTGTGTCATTGTGTTTTTTTCCATGTGTGCTAGCATGTGTGTATGTGGTTTTATTTGTACATGTGTGTGCAAGTGTTTATGCAATTAAGTATGTGTGCATGTATGTGTACTTGTATGTGTATGTGAGTGTGCATGTTAGTAAGCATGTGGGTGCACATGCATGTCTGTGTGTGACTATGCATGTGCTTGTGTCTGAGCAAGTGCATGCATCTATATGTTTGCATAAGTGTGAGTGTGTATATGGGTACATGTGTGTGTGTGTATGTGTTTGTGTTCATGTGTGTTTGTTGGTGTGTGTGTGTGTGTAGGTGTGATCACATTTTTGTGCCTGAGTATTCTTGCATGTGTGCATGTGCATGTGTGCACATGGTAGTTCATGTGTGTGTCAGTATGATTATACATGCAAGTTTGTGTGTCCATGCCTACAGTGTGTATGCGTTCCTTTATGTGTGTGTGTGTGTATGCATGTCTATGCAAGTGAATGCATGTGTGTGTACAAGTGTATATGTGTGTGCATGTGTATGTGTGTATGCATTTGCATGCTTGCATTCCTATGTGTGCATGTGTATATACATGTATTATAATGTGCATGCATGTGAATGATCATGTGTGTGTGCATGCATGTGTGCCTATACATGTATGTCTGTGTGCATATGGGTGTGTTTGCATCGCTATAAGTGTGTGTGTGTGTGTTTGTATGTGCAAGTGTTTAAGTGAGTGAATGTTTTTGTGTGAATTTGCTATTGTGGTCATGTGTTTGTGTACATGAGTGTGTGCATCTACATGTCTATGTGCCAGCTTATCTGAGTTTGTCTACTTGTGTGTAAGGACCTTTGCTTACGTGTCCACAAGTGCATGTACATGTGTGTATGCGTGTGTTCATGTGCTTGTGTATTTTCCTATAAGCATTCATGTGCTTGTGTGCATGTGCATGTGTGTATGTGTGTGCACTTGTGTGTATGGGCATTTTGGCATGTGTGTGTGTATCTACATGCGAGTGTCGATGTGTGCATGTGTGTGCAAGTATGTATTTCCATGTGCATGTCTGTGTGTGTTGGTTTATGTGTGTTGTCGTTTGTGTGTGTGTGTGCATGGGTGTGAGTGTGTGTGAGGGTCTGTGTCTATATGTGTATATTTGTGTGCATCTGTGTTCATGTGTGCTCATTCTTATGTGCATGTGTGCATGTTTATGTGTGCATGTAAGGTTGTTTGTATGCATGTGTGTGTGTGTGCATTTGTGTTTATGTGTGTGTGCTTGTACGTGTGAGTGTTTGTGCATCAGTGTGTGAGGATGTGAACATGTGTGTGTGCGTACCCACATGCATTTGTGCATCTGTGTTTATCTATGTGAGTGTGTATGTGTGTTCATGTGGGTGTGCAGATGCGTGTGCATGTGAGTGTGAGTTTATGTATTAGAGTGTATGTGCATGTGTGTGCATGCACATGCGTGTTTGTATGTGTGTACACATGTGAATATCATGTGTGTGGGTGCATGCATGTGTGTAAGTGGGTATGTGTGTAAGCATGTATCAATGTGTGTGCATGTCTTCTTGTGAGTGTGCATCTATGCGTATGAGTTTGTATGTCTACATGCATATGTGTGTGCTTATGTATGCATTTGTGTGTGTGTGCGTTGGTGCAAGTCTATAAATGTGTGTGTGCATGTATGGTTATGTCTGTGTGGGTGCGTATATGTTTATGTGTCTTCTTGTGCTTTGTGGTGTATGTTTGTGTTCATGTGTGTCTAAGTGTGTGTATATGTGTGCATGCATGTGTGTGCATCTGAGTGAGTGTGTGTGTGCATGCATGTGCATCTATATGGACATATGTGTGAGAATGTGTGTGCTAAGCATTTGTGTTTTTACATGTACATATGTGTGGGTGTGTGTGAGTGTATTTGTGCTTACATGTGTTCACATGTGTTTGTGTGTTCTTATGCATTTTTTCTTGTCTACTCTTATGCATGTGCTACTTATTTATGTATTTTTGAGTGTGCATGTGAGTGTGTATGTGCATGTTTATGTGTTGCTATATGCATGCATGTATGTAGCTTTGTGTGGGTTTATGTTCATGTGTATGTGTGCATGTGTCTGGAAGTGTGTGTGTATGCATGTATGTGTGTTTATGGGCATGTGTGTGTGTTCTTATGTATATGGGTGTGTGTGTTCCTTTGTGTGGGTGTGTTGGTGTTTGTGTCTATACATGTGTGTGTGTGTATGTCAACATGGGCACATGTGTGTGTGCATGGGTGCATGTGTAAGTGAATTCTTGCAAGTGTGCGTAGGGGCTGTGTGTGATTATGCAAGTCTTTGCATGTACATTCATGTATATGTTTGCATGTATGTCTACATATGTGTGTGTGCATGTGTCTATGCAAGTGTGTTTGGTTATATATGTGTGCATATATGTGCACTTTTATTTGTGCAAGTTTTATGTGCTAGTGCACGTATGTGTGTGTGTATGCAAGTGCATGCACATGTGGTTATTCATGAGTGTGTTTGTGCGTGTGCATACGAGTATGCGTATGTATGTGTGTACATACATGTGTGTGCATGTATGTGTTTTTGTTTCTATGAGTATATGCCCATATGTCTGTATGTGTGAGTGAGTTTTTATGCATGTGTCCTTTTATGGGATTATGGGAGCATGTATGTTTGCCTATGTTGTATGTGCATGTGTGTGTGTGTGTGTGCATGTATATGGTTGTTTATGTGTGTGTACGTACATTTGTGTATGCAAGTGTATGTTCATGGGCATCTATGTGTGCTTGTAAGTGTGAGTGTGTGTGCATGTTTGTATACATGTGTGCATGTATGTGTTCATGTGTGTGCATCTTTGTGTGTGTGTTTGTGTCGGTGTGTGTGGGTATGTGTCTATGCGTGTGTATGGATTTGTGTATGTGTGGTAGTCTTTGTGCACGTGTGTGCACGTGTATATGCATGTGTTTTTGTGTGTGCATGTGCGTGTTTGTATGTGTAAGTGATTATGTGTATGCGTGCATGTTTGTGCTTGAGTGTGTAAGTGTCAGTGCGTGCATCTTAGTATGTGTACATGTTTCTGTCATTATGCATGTGTGTGTATGTGTGTGCATTCGTACATGCATTTGCACAATTTTATGAGTGTGTGCAATTATGGCTATGTTAATGCAAGTGTATGGGAGCACACGTATGCATGTGTGTGCATATATGTGCACGTGTGTGTGCATGTGTGTTCTTATGTGTATGCATGTGCGAGTGTTTGTCTATTCATAAAGGTGTGCTTGCATGTGCATGCATGTGTGTGTGCATTTGTATTTTTTATGCATGTGCATGCATATGTCAATGTGCATGTGCATGTGTTTGCATATGGATGTGTGTTTGTAGGTATGCATTGGTGTGCATGTGTGTACATAGGTACATGTGCGTGTTTTTGTGTGTGGGTGCTTGTGTGTGTATGTGTGTGTGCATATGCTTGTGTGCTTGTAAGTCTATGCCAATAGGTGTATGTGCTTGTGCATGCTTGCACTTACGTGTGTGTGCATGTTTGTTTTCATGTGCATGTATGAGCGTATATGAGTTTGCATGTTCGTATGCATGTGTGTGCATGTGCGGGTGTGTGTGTTTTTGCATGTACATTTGTGAACATGTTTGTCCATATTGTTGTGGAAGTGCATTCCATGTGTGTGTGTTGTTGTGTGCATGTGAGTTTATGTGCATATGTTTAAGTGTGCATATGTGTAGATGCATTTGAGTGTGCATGTGCATGAATGCAAGTGTGCATGCATGTTTGTGTGTACATGAGTGCATTTATATGTGAGTGTGCATGTGCGTGTATTTATTTATGTTCATGTCCTTGTGTGTATATGTGTGTTTGTGTGCATCTACTTATGTGCATGTGTGTACGTGTGTGTGTGTGTGTGTCTATAGGCACGTCTGTGTTTTTATGGGCGTGTCTGTTCATGTGTGCATGCTTATGTAAATGTGTGTGTTTATGTGCATGCACGTGTGTTTGTGTGTGTATGTGTGCTTGTATTTGTGTGCACGTGTGTGTGTGTGTGTATATGCATGTAGCTATATGGGTGCTCATGTCTGTGTGCATGTGTGCATATACATGCATTTTTGTGTGTGTGTGTGCATGTGCACATGTGTGCATATATGTGCATATAAGCATGTGTGTGTGCATGTGTGACTGCATGCACAAATGTATATGTGTGTGCATCAATGTGTTTTGTTTTAGGTATGTGTGTGCCCTTATTTGTGTTTATTTTTGCATGTGTGAATGTTTCCATGTGCATACACATGTATGCACATGCCTTTGTGCGTGTGTGTATATGTATGTATGTGTGTATATGTAAGTTCATTTCCATGTGCATGTGTGTATGCTTAGTTGTGCATGTGAATGTGTGTGCGTATGATTGTGTATATGTGTGTGTGTATATATGTGCAAGTACATATGCAATTGTGTGTGTGCATGTGCTTGTATGTGTGAGTGCATGTGTGCATTTTTGTCCATATGTGTGTGTTTGTGGCTCTATGTGTGCTTAAGTGTGTGCATATGCATGTGCGTATGTGTGTAAGCATGGCTGCATGTGTGTGCAAGTGTGTGTTTGTAAGTGGGTGGGTGAATGTTTGTGCATTTGTCTATGCATATTTATGTGTACGTTTTTGTGTTCTTTTGTGTTTGAAGGCATGTGTTTGTACATGTGTGCATGTGCATGTGCGTGTGTGGGTGTGTATGTGTGGGGTGTGGGTGTGTGTGTGTGTGGGGTGTGTGTATGCATATGTGTGTGCTTGTGTGTGTATATGGGTGTATGCATGTGTATTTGTGTGCATCCATTCATGTGTGTGTGTGTGTGCATGTGTTTGTTTGTGTATGTGTGTGTGTGTGTGGGTATGTGTGTATATCTGTATGTGCTTTGTATGATTGTGTGTGTATGTGTGTGTACATATGTGTCTGCATGCTTGTGTACGAGGGCATGCATGCCTTTGTGCTTATGTATGTGTTTGTGTATGCATGTGCTTCTATGTGCATGTTCCCGTGTATGTGAGTGTTTTGTAAGTATGTGTGTATGAGTGGGTGCATGAGTGTGCATGTGTGTGTTTGTGTTTATGTGTCATTACATGTGCATGTGTGTAAGTGTGTATGTGTTTGCCAGCATGTGCATGTGTGCAATCATGTGTATATCTATGTTTGTGTTAGTGTGTGTGAATGTGCATCTTTTGGAGTGCATGTGTGTATTTGTGCAAAGAAGTGCACATGTGTTTATATATTTGTGTCTGCATTTGTTTATGCATGTGTGTGTTTGGCTGTGTGAATGCTTGTGCTTATCTATGTATGCATTTGTAAGTGCACATATGTGTATGTGGGTGATTGTGAATGCATGTGTGTGTATATTTTTGTGTGCATATGCATCTATGTGTATGTGCATACATGTGCTTATGCACACATTTATGTGTGTATGTGTGTATGCATCTCTGTGTATGTGAGTCGGCATGCATTTATAGAGAATGCATACATGCATGTGTGTGTGTGTGTGTAGTTGTGTGTGTGCATGTGTTATTGTTTTTGTGTGTGTACACATGTTTGTGTGTATGCATGGCAATGCATGTGCACACCATTATGTGTGCAAGTGTGTGCATGTGTTTGTGTGTGTGTGTGTATACGTGGGAGTATTTGTGTTCATGTGGATGTGTGTGTCTATGCATGTTCAGATGTCTGTGTGCATGTTTGTGCATTTGGGTACATGTATGCATGTATCTTGGTGTGTGTGTGTGTGCATGAATGTGCACATGAATATGTGTACGTGTGGGTACAACTTCTCTATTTATGCATGCATATGTGTGTGCATGAGTACATGAATTTGTGCATGCATGCACATGTATGTGTGTGCATGTAAGTATTGCATGCATGTATATGCATTTGTGTGTGTGTGCATTCACACATTTTTGTATGTGTACATGTTTATGCATCTTTGTGTGTGGGTGAGTGTGTGTGTGTGTGTGCACCTACATGATTGTTTGTAAGTCTATGTACATGTATTTGTGTGTGTTTGTGCATTTTTGTATGGGTGCATGCACGTGCACATGAGCATTTGTAGGGTGCATGAGTGCATGTCTCTATATACAATTGTGTGTGTGAGTGTAGGTGTGCATATAGGTGTGCATGCATGCACATGTGTGCATACTTGTGCATATGTATGTATATGTGCAAGTGCTTGTGTGAATGACTGTGAATGTGTGTGCATGTACATGTGTTTGTGTATATGTGTGCATGTGTGTATGCATGTGTGATTGTGTGTGAGTGCACGTTGATTTGGCATCCTTTGTTTACGTTTGTGCATACTTATGCAAGTACATATGCATTGATATGCTTGTTCATGTATTTGCGTGTATACATGTGTGTTTGTTTGTGCACTTGTATATAAGTGTTTGTTGATGTGTTTAAGTTGTGTGTGCATATGTATGTACTTCTATGGATATGTCTATGTGTCTGTGTGCTTGTGTGTGTGTGTGCGTGTGTCTATTTATGTGTTTATGTAAGTGTGTGTGTGTGTGTGTTTATTTATGTGTTTATGTAGGTGTGTGTGTGTGTGTACCATGTTTGTGCAATTGTATGTGCATATGTGTGTGCATGTGTATTTGTGTTTGTATGCATTTGTAAATGTGTGTGGGCTTTTGTGTGCTTATGTGTGCATGTTTGTATGTGCATTATCATGTTTGTTTGTGTGTGCCTGTGCTTATGTGTGTGCTTGTATATGTCTATCCATTTATATGTGTGTGTCTGTGTGTGTGTGTAGATGAGTCTTTTTGTGTGTGCATGTGTTTATGTGCGTGTGTGTGTTTGCATGTACTTGTATAAATGTGTGTATTTGTGCTTGTATGTGTCTTTGTATGTTCATGCATGCATGCATGCATGTGTGTGTGTGTACCTATGTGTTTGTGTATGCATGTGCTTGTGTTTATACGTCTGTAGGTATGCATGCATATGTTCACACATGTGCATTCTTGTGCTTATGTATGTGTGTGTGCATTATTTGTGCATATGTGTGTGCAAGTGTAAATATGTTTGTGTATCTATGTGCTTGCATTCCTCTACATGTGTTATGTTTATGCATGCATGTGTGTGTACCTATGTGTTTGTCTATGCATGTGCTTGTGTTTGTACGTCTATAGGCATGCATGCATATGTTCACACATGTGCATTCTTGTGCTTATATATGTGTGTGTGCATCATTTGTGCATATGTGTGTGCAAGTGTACATATGTTTGTGTGCATATGTGCTTGCATTCCTCTACATGTGTGTGTGTGTGTGACTACCTATGCATGCATGTGCATTTGTGTGCCAATGTGTGTGTCTATGCATGTGCATGTTTAAATCTACGTGGCTTGCCTATCTACTTGGATGTACATGTGCATGTATATAAAGTGTGTGTGCAAGTGTTTGTGAATATGTGTGCTTACCAACATATATGCTTTCACACACACATGCATATGCACATGCACACACACATGCATACACACAAAGATTCACACACACATATGCACAAACACATGAAAACACTTGCACACACATAGCAAATGCACACACACACACACATACATACACACAGACACACAAACACACATGCAAATGCACACACACAAACATACATGTGTGTCCATGCACACAAATGCATGCATACACACAAATGCACATGCATGTATGCAAGTGGGTGTGTGCATGTGGGTGCATGGTCATGCATTTGTTTGTGTACATGTGTTTGAGTGTGTGTATGGTATTATTGTGTGTGTATGTGTATGAGTAATTTTGTATGTATTTGTGCAGGCATATGTGTGGTTGCCTACATGTTTGTGTTTGTGTGCATGCATGAGTGGGTTTGTGCACATGTATTTGTTTGAGCTTATGCATGTGTGTTCTTGTGTGCATGTATGCATGAGTGCATGTGTATGTACATGTATGTGTGCATTTGTACATGTCTGCATGTACATGCATTCATGTGTGCTTGTCTTATGCAAGTGTGTATGTGTGCACGAGTATGCTTGTTTGTGCATGTGTGCATGCATGTGTTTGTGTGTGCTTGTGCATGAATGTGCTCATGTTTGTGTGGTTTTATGTTTGCATGTGTGTGCTTGTGCATGTGTATACTTGTGTAGTGCATGTGCATATTTCTATAAGTTCATATGCATGTGCATGTCTTTGTGAGTGTGTAGGTGAGTTGGTCTACATTTGTGTATGTGTGTGTTTGCGTACATGTGTGCATGTCCACTTGCATGTGTATGTCTATGTGTATGCATGTGTGTTTATATGCCTATTTGTGAGTGCATGTGTGTGGGGGTATGCTTGCATGGAAGGTTGTGTATACATATGTGCATGAGCATGTGCTAGTGTGCATGGATGCATGTGTATTCATGAGCACATGTATGTATGTGTTTATCTATGTGTGTGTTTGTGTGTGTATGGTCTTGTGTCTACATGTGTGTCTATGCATGTTTGAAAGTACCTGTGTGAGCAAAAGTGTGTGTGTGTGAGATTCCATGTGCACATGTATGTGTTTGCTTGTGTATAGTTGTGCATATTTTTGTGCATGTTTTTGTTTGTAGGTGTGTACATATGTGCACAAGTACATGCAAGTGTGTGTGCATACATGCACAAGTGAGTTTGTATGATTATCCTTGTGTTTAGTGTGTTTGTGTGCGAACATGGCTATGTTGGAGTAAGTGCTTATATGTATGAGTGCATGTGCCGATGTGCGTGTGTAGGTGCATTCATTTCTATATGTATGTTTTTGTTCCTGTGCATGTTTGCATATGTGTGTGTGTGTATGAGCATGTGTTTTCCTATGCGTATATATGCGTGTGCATATGTGCACATGTGAGCATATGCATATGTGTGCATGTGAGTGTGCTTCTATGTGTGTGAGTGCATGCACACGAGTATGTGTGTGTGTTATGCTTACAGTATACACGTGTGTAGGTGTGTGCGTGTGTGACAATGTGTGTATATGCTTACATGTATGAACATATGCATGTGTGTGTATGCTTGTATGTGTTTGTATGTGTGTAAGTGAGCTTGTGTGTGTTTATGCATGCATGTGTGCCTATTTTAGTGTGTGTGTGTGTATGTTTATATCAATGCATGTTTATGCATGTGTGTGGCTCTGTGAGTGCATGCATGTACATGTGTGTGTGTGTCGTGAGTGCATGTGTATGTGAGTGTTTGTGTGCATATGTATGTGTGTACTTGTGTGTATGGAGGTGTTTGTATTTGGATGTGTGAGTGTATGTACATGCATGCATGTGTGTGTGTTTGTGCACTTGCACAAATGTTCTTGAGTGAGTTAGTCAGTGTGTGTGTGTGTGTGTGTTCATGTGCATGGTTGTGTTTGTTCTTATGTGTGTATGTGTGCATTCATGCTTGTGTGTATGTGTGTTTGTGCATATGCACACACATGTGGGTTTGTTGGATGCATATGCATAAGTGCATGTTATGTGTCTCTGTTTGCATGTGTCTGTGCATATCTTTGAGCATTTGTGTGCTCATGTGTGCATGTTTATGATTAAGTATGTGCATGTGTGTGCAAGTCCATATGCATTCATACTTGTGTGCAATGTGTGTGTGCATGCATATGCTTGTGTGTGTGCCTATGCAAATGTATGTGTGTGTGTGTGCATGTGCATGTATGTGCTTAAATATGTGCATATTTTTGTGTGTTCATGATCATGTGTGTGCATGCACATGTTTATGTGCACATGTGTTTGTGCATGTGCTTACATTTATATATATATATATATATATATATATATATATATATATATATATATATATATATATATATATATATATATATATATATATATGTGCATGTGTTTATGTACATGTGCATGTATGTGGGTGTGCATAAACACGTGTGTGAATGTGAGCATGTGTGTGTGTGCATGTTTATTTTTTCATTTGTGTGTGTGCATCTGTATAAATGTGTAAATGTGCATGTGTGTGTCTACATGCATGTGTGCTTGCATCCATAGATGCATTTGTGTGTATGTGCATGTATGGTCGTGAGATTGTGTGTATGTGTACACTACTTGCGTGTGTGTTAGCTGGCATGTACATGTGTGCCTACGTGTATGCATATGTGTGTTTGTATGTATGGGTGCATGAGGTTGTATGTGTGTGTAAATGTGTGTGCTTGTGTATGTATGTGCATGCATGTTGGTGTGTGTGCATTGTGAGATCATGTGTTTACAAGTGTGTGTACATCTGTATGTGTGCTTGTTTGTGCCATCATGAATGCATGTGTTTATGCAATCACATACATATGTGCATGTGTGTATGTGCATTTTTGCATATGATTGTGTGTGTGTGTGTGTGCATATGTTTGTGTGTGCATGGGTGGACATGTGTGGGTGGTTGGTCTATGTGTGAGTGTATGTATATGTGTATATCTACATGTGCATGTATGTGTACATGTGTGTATGCAGGTGCATGTTTGTGTGTGTACAACTATGTGTTTGTGTGTATTGTTTTGGACACGTTTGTAGGTATGTGTGTTTACACATGCTTGTGTGTATGTGTACATGTGTGTTTGTGCATGTGTGCCTTACACATAGGTGCATGCAAGTATATGTTTTTTTGCATTGGCATTGTATGTTCCTATGTGTATGTGTATGCATATATATGTACATTTGTGTGTGGGTGGGTGTGCATGTGGATGTTTGCTTGTGTCTGTGTCTGTGTCTGTGTGTGTGCTTCTGCATGGTGGTTGTGTATTTGTGTGTGTGTGTATGTTTGAGCATGCATGTGTGATTGTGTGTGGATGTGTGTACATTTGTGGGTGCATGTGTGTGTGAATGTATTTTCATGTATGTGTGCTTGTTCGCATCTATGTACATATGTGTGTTTTCATATGTGCATATGTGTATGTGCATAAGTGTGTGTGCAAACATGTTTATGTGTGTATGCATATGTTTGCATGCTTCTAAATGTGTGGGTGTGTTTGTTTATGTGCATGCATGCATGCTTGCATGTGTGTATGTTAGTATGCATGTGTGTGTGTGTGTTTATGACTACGAATACATGTTTGTATGTCGCTCTACATGTGTGTGTGCATGTGTTTTTGTTTGTGCATTCGTGTGTGTGTGTGTGCGTGCATGTGGTTTGTGCCTTTATGCATGTGTGTGTGCTTATTTTTTAGACCCTATGTGTACGTCTGGTTTGCATGCATATGTGTATGCTTTTGTGTGCTTGTGCTTGTGTGTGTGTCTGTGTGCATATGCTCGTTGGTGCATATGTGTGTACATGTGCATTTTTATTTTTGTATTTGTGTTTACCTATGTGTGTGTGTGTTCTTGGGTGAGTGCATGCATAGGTGGGTGCGTGTGCTTGTGTTGTGCAAGTGTGCAAGCATTAGTGTGCATTTTTGTTTATGATGAGGTGTGTGTTTATGTGTGGGTCTTGTGGATGCATGGGTGTGTGTGCACTTATGTGTGTGTGTGTATATGTATGTATACATTAGTGTGCATAAGTGTCTATGTGTGTGTTTTTTGTGTGCATGTGCATGTATATGTGTATGGGTGTACATGTGTGCATTTTAGTTTGTATGTCTATGCATATGTGTGTTAGTGTGAGTATTAATTTATGTATGTCTATTCACATGCATGTACTTATGTGTGTTCGTGTTTGTATAGTTTTTGAGCATGTATGTGTGCATGTGCATATGTGTATGCATGCATTCATGTGCATGTGTTTGTGCAAGCATAGGTGTGTGTGGGTGTGTGTGTGCCTACTTATGTGTGTGAATGCATGTTTATGTGTGTGTGTGTGTGAGTGTGTATATGTGACTGTGTGTGTCTATGTGTGTACAAAAAATTGGGTGTGCCCAAGCATATGCATGTTTTGTGTGTTGTGCATGCATGTGGCCAAGTTATTGAGGGGATGTGTTTGTGTATACATGTGTACATTAGCATGCATGTGTGCACACATGCTTGTGTGTATTTGTGTGTTTATACATGTATGTGTGTGTTTGTGTGTGTGTGCATGTACATGTACATGTGTTCACCTATGGGTGTATGTGTTTGTTGGTGCATGTATTTATGTGTACATGTGTGTGTATGCATATGTGTGTAGCTATGTGCATGAATGTCTATATGCATGTATGTGTCTACATGCATGTGTATGTGTGAGTGTGAGTGTGTGCATGTGTTTTGGCATTGTTGTGTTTATGTGTGTGCATGTTTTTTTGTGTGCATATTGTGTGTGTGAGAATGTATGTGTAGGTGTGTGTGTGTGTGTGTGTGTGCATGTGTATGAGTGTGTGTGCACTTGCCTACATATGTGTATGTGTGTGCCTTTCTTTGTGTCTTCATGTGTGCACATGTGTGTGTTAGTGCTTGCATTTGTGTGATCATGGATTTGGGAGTGTGTTAGCATTTATGCATGCGTGTGTGTGTGTGTGCGTGTGTATATGTGTGTGTATGGGTTTTTTTGTTTGTATGTCTATTCATGTGCTCTTGTTTGTGTGTACATGTATGTGCATTTACATGTCTATGCAGGTTCCAGAGTGTGCGTTATTGTGTGGGAAAGTGTGTGTTAGTGTGCATGCATGTGTTTGCATGTATGTGTGCATTTGTAAGTGTGGTTATGAGCATACATGTCCATACTTGTGTGGGTGTCTACATGCATATCATGTGTGTTTGCATGTTCTTGTTCATGAATGTGTGTACGTGCTTGTATGTCTTGGTTTGTCGGTGTGTGCATTTATGTTGCATGGGTGTGTGTGTGGGTGTGTGTGTGTGTGTGTGTATGTATGTGTGTGTGTGTGAGTGCATGCGTGTGTGTATGTTTGCATTTCTGGGGTTGTTTATGCTTATGTGTGTGTGTGTGTGCATGCATGCTTATGCACATGTTTATGTACGTTTATGTGTATCCATGGGTGCATGTGCATGTCTGTTTTTTTGTGTTTACGTAAGTACATGTAAACATGTGTGTGCAAATGTTTATCCATGTGTGTGCTTGTGTGCATGCATGTTTGTGCATGTATGTGTGCATAAAAGTGCATGTGTGTGCATTTATGTATGCCTATGTGCATGTCTACATGTGTTTGGGCATACATCTACAGATGTCTGTCTGTGAGTGTGTGTTTCTGCACATGTGTGTGTGTGTGTGTGCTTGTGTGTTTATGTGTGTGTTTTCATGCTTGTGTGCATGTGTGTTAGCATGTGTGTGCATATCTAGTTATGTGAGTATGTGTCTATGTGCATGCATGTATGCATGCATTTGCATATGTTTGTGCACGTGTTTTCATGTTTTTGGGGAGTTTTGTATGTGCACGTGTGTGTGTTTTGTGTCTTTATTTGTGCATGAGTGTATCTGTACATGTGTGTGCACATGTGTGCAGTTATGTGTGCGTGCATGTGTGCATAGGCATGTGTGCTTTTGGGTTTGTCTGTGTATGCTTGTGTGCATGTGAATGCATGGGTGTTTGTATGTATGCTTATGTGTGTGTGTGTGTGTGCTTATGTATGTATATATCCATGTGTGTGTGCATGAATTTATGTATGTGTGTGTGTGGTTGTGCATCCATGTGTGTGTACATGTGTTTTCTTGTGTGTGTGTGCAGATATGTGCATGTGTTTGCATGTGTGTGTGTGCATGTTTGT
This sequence comes from Vanilla planifolia, assembly GCA_023846275.1. Taxonomy (NCBI): domain Eukaryota; kingdom Viridiplantae; phylum Streptophyta; class Magnoliopsida; order Asparagales; family Orchidaceae; genus Vanilla; species Vanilla planifolia. The sequence goes on along the minus strand of JAIUJO010000086.1, from coordinate 303,761 downwards.
GTGTGTGTACATTTGTGTGCATGCATGTGTGTGCATGTGCTCATATGCGTGTGTGCTTGTGTGTGTGTGCACATATGTGCTTGGGTATGTGCATCTATGTGTGCATGTACATTTTTGTATATTTGTATATGTATGCTTGTGTGTCCACTTGTGTTAGTGCTTCTTTATGGGCATGTGCATGCATATGTGTGTGTGTGTATGTGTGTCCATGTGTGTGTATTTGTTTGCATGTGTGTGCAAGTTCTTATGTGAATGTGTGTATGTGTGGGTGCAAGTGTGCATACGTGTATCAATGTCTATGCATTTGTATGTACATGTGCATGGGTATTCATGCATGTTTTAGTGCATGTGTGTGCGTGTGTAGCTATGTGGGTGTGTGCATGTATGAGTGCATTTATGTGTGCACATGTGTGTTTGTGTGCACATGTGCATGTGTGTGCATGCGTGTGTTTGTGTGTGTGTTTGCATTAAATTTTGTGGGTGTGAGTGTGCCTTTATGTGCATATTTGTCATTGTGCATGTTTGTGTGTGTACATTTATGTATCTAGGTATGTGAGCATGCTCTTACATATATGTGTGCCAACGTGTGTGTGTTTTCATTTACTTTTGTGCTTGATCATACTTAAGTGTGCATGTCTATTCATACATGTGTGTGTGCATGTGCGCGTGTGTCATTGTGTATGTGTGTGTGTGCCTATGTGTATGTAAGTCTACGTTCAAGTGCATACATGAATATATGCATGTGTGTGTGAAGCTTTTTGATTGTATACATTTGTTCATGCAAGTTTGTTTGTGTGTGATTGTACATGTTCATGCGTGTGTATGTGTGCTTTTTTCTATGTACTCGTGTGTGTGTGTGTGTGCATATCATGTCTGTGTGTAAGCATTCACATGTGTCTGCATATGAGTGTGCATGTTTGCTAGTGCTTGAGTGCACGCATGTGTGTGTCATATTAGTTTGTATGTTTGTGTGGGACCACACATGTGTTTGTGAATGTGTATGTTTATGTTTGTCTCTATGTGTTTACACATGTTTACATGTGTGTGTGTCATGTTTGCTTGAGTGCTTAAGTGTAGGTATATGAGTGTGTTTGCTTATATGCATGAGTGTGGGTGTGCACGTGTGCATACATGTGTGTTCAAACACTTGTTTGTACACTATGTGTATCGACATGCACACATGAGTACATAGGTGCTTGTGCCTATGCATGCTTGTGTTTGTTCATTTGTATGTGACTGCGAGTGTGAATGTGTCTGTGTGTGCATGTATGATGTTGAACGTGTGCATGCATGTATGTGTATATAGGTGCATGTGTGTGCATGTGCATGTGCATGTGTGTGTTTGCATGTGTTTGTAGTTGTGTAAGTGTGTTGGTGTTTGTGTGTGCTCTTATTATGTGGGTGCGTGCATATGTTTGAGGGTGAGTGTGTCAATAAGTGTTGGTGTGATTTTGTGTGTTTGTGTGTGAGTGGGTGCGTGTGTGTGTGAGTGATTGTGTGCATGTATGTATCAATGTCTGTGTGCGACTACATGTGTATGTGTTTGTCTGTGCTTGTGTGCTGGTGAATGCATTTTTGTGCACATGTTTGTGCAAATGCTCATGTGCTTGTGTGTGTTCACGTTTGTGCATGTCTGTGTGTGCATGTGTGTGTTTGCATGCAAAATTTTGCATAGGTCAATGTGTTCCTATGTTTGTTCTTTTTTGTGTGTTTGTGTGTGTGTCTGTGCATGTGTGTGTTTCTATGTGTTGCTTTGTTGTTGTGTGTGACATGTATATGCACACATCTACATGCATCTGCATGTGCATGTGTGCATATGTGTGTATTTTTGTGCATGCATGTCAGTTTGTGTTTGTGTGCATGTGTGAGTTTATGACTATGTGCATATGTGTGTGTATGTGTTCGTAAGTGCAGGAGCTTATATATGTGTGTGACTTTCCACATGTGCATATGTATTTGGGTGTGTGTAGGTATGTGTGTGTGTTTGCATGACTACTTTCTTGTGAGTGTGCATATGAGCATAAGTGTGTGTGTGTGTTCATGTATTTGTGTGTGTGTGTGTGCATGCTTGTGCATGTGTCTGATTATGCACACATGTCAGTGTGTGTGTATATGTGTGTTTGCATGCATGTGTACAAGTACGTGTGTTTATGTCCATGCATATGCTTGCAAGCTTGTGAACCTATATGTTCATGTGCATGTGCGTGTGTGTGTTTGTGCATGTCTGTATGCATGAGTCTGTGTGCATGCATGTGTTTGTTTGTGCGTAATTGTGTGTAGATGAGTTTGTGTGTGTTCATGTATTTATTTTTGTGTTGGTGTGTGCATATGTGTGTTTGTGTCACATGGGTGCATGTGAGTGTGCATGCATGTGTGTGTGTGTGATTGTATTTCAATGTTTGTGAATTTGCATACATCTGAGTGTGTGCATGTGTGTATCTTTTTGTGTGGTGTGCTTATGTGAGTGTGTGGGTACATTCGTGTATACTTGTTCATGTGTGTGTGTGTCTATGCATGCATTTAAGTTTATGTGTGTGCATGTGCATATGAGTGTGTGCATATGTGTTTGTGCATATGTGGTTGTGTGTGTTTGTGTGCCTGTGTGCATGCATGCATGGGGATATGTGTGTTTATGGGTATGTGTGCATGTGTGTGTGATATTGTGTGTTCATTTATGTGTGTGAGTTTCTATAGATGTATGTGTACTTCTATGTGCATTTGTGTGTGTGTGCGTGTGTGCGTGGATGTGATTTTTGCAAGGTGCATGCAAATCTGTGAACGTGGGTGTTCTTGTAAGTGTACACTTATGTGCATGTTTTTATATATGTGCGTGTGTGTGTATGAATATTTATGCTTTTGTGTTTGTGTGTGCATTCACATTCGAGAGTGTTCATGTGTGTATGTTTGTGTGTGCATGCATCTTAGTGTGTGGGTGCACAGTGTGTGAGTGTGTGTGTTCATGCATGTTTCTTTGTATGCATGCATTTGTGCTCATGCTTGTGCATTTATGTGTGTGTGCAAGCTTGTCAACTTGTTGTTGTGTTTGTGAGATTGTGTATGTTTGTGTGCATTTTTCTCTTTGTGTGTGTTTGTTTGTCTATGGCTATGCATGTGCATGCTTGTTTGGGCGTTCGTTTGTGTGTCTATGCATGTGCATGTTAGTCTGTGCATGCACCTATGCAAGCATATCTGTGTGTGTGCATGTGTGTGAATGTGAGTGTGCATATGTCTTTGTGTGTGTGTGTGTGTGCATGTGTTTATGTGCATGTTTGTGCCTATAGTCTTGTGTGTGCATGTGTGTGCATGTGTTTTTTATGTGTGAGTGTACGTGTTTGTGTGTTTGGATGCATGTGTCTGTGTTTGTACACATGTGTGTGTCATATGCATGTGCCTTTTTGTGTGTGTGTGTGCATGCACAATTTTGTAATTGTGAGTGTAAGTGTGTGTGTGTGTGCATGTGTGACTATACGTGTATGTGTGTGAGCATGTTTGCATGTGGGTGTGTGTATACATGCCTGTGTGTCTATGCACAATGTGTGTCTATAATGTGTACGTGTGTGCACATGTGTGTTTGTGTACATGTGTGTGTGCAAGTATGTGTTTGTGTGCACCATCTATGAGTGCTTGTTTACATGCATATGTCGATGCATGTGTCCCTGTTTGTGAGCATTTATGTCAATGTGTGCATGTACACGTGCATGTTTGTGTTTGTGCATCTTTGTGTACTATTGTCTTTTTGTGTCTATGCATATATGTGTGAACACATGTGTGCATGTGCACATGTATGCATTTGTGCATGTGCATGTATGTGTTTGTGTGTGTGTTAATGTGCATGTGTTTTTGTATATGTGTGTGTCTATGTTTGTGTTCTTGTGTGAGTGTATGTGTGTGCATGGGAACACGTGTGCATATGTATATGTGTTAGTACATATATATATATATATATGTGCATGTGTGTGTGTGTATATGTGTGCATCTTTATCATGTGTGTATATGTGCACCATGCATGTGTGTGCATGTGTGGTGTTGTGTGTGCATGTGTTATTGTCTATGTTTGTGCATGTTTTGTGCTTGTGTGACCATGAATGTGCATGTGTTTGTATGTGCATACATGTTTGTATATGTGTGTGCGAATGTGTTATTGCATGTGTGTGTATGTGTATGATTGTGTATATGTATGTGTGTATGTGTGTGTTCTTGTGTGTTTATATTAGTATGCTAGCATGTGTGTGTGCATGTCTATGTCTGTGCATGTATGTGTGTGTGTGTGCACTCGTGTGTGTTCTTTTGTGTATGCAAGTACATGCAAGTGTGCTTGTGCATCCCTGTGTATTTGTTTATTTGTATTTTCATGTTTGAGTGTGCTTTTATATATGTATGTGTGCTTGTGTTTATTTGTATGTGTGTCTTATGTATCTGTCAATGTGTGTAGGTATGTGCATGTGCATGTATGTCTTCATGATTGTGTGTGTATGTGTCTGTGTGCATATTTTTGTATTAGTGTGTTAATGTATGTGTTGGTGTGCTTATTTATGTGTGTACATGTGCTTATGCTTGTGCATGTGTGTGTGTGTGTTTATTTATGTGTACATGTGTGAGCACATGTGTGTGAACCTTTCTGTGTGTGTGTATGCTTGAGCATTTGCATGTGTGTGTAAGTGTGAGAACATGTGTGCAATTGCATGTTTATGCATGGTGTGTGTGTGTGTGCATGCATATTTTTACGTCTATGTGTGTGTGTGCATGCTTTGGCAAGGGTTTGTGTGTCCATATGTGTGTACTTATATGGTTATGTGTGTGTGTGTGTCTATGCATATGTTGTATATATGTCTTCTTGTTTGCATGTGGGTGTGTGGGTGTTCGTTTGTTGACTTATGTATGTGAATTCATTTGCAAGTGTACGTGTGTGCATGTTTGTGAGTGTAAGTGTGTGTGTGTGTTTGTTTTTTTGTACATGTGTGTGTGCAGATGCATGAATATGTGCATGTGATTAGGGGTGTCTGTGTGTATGTGTGTTATGTAAGCCTAAGTGTGTTTGTGCATTCATGTGTGTTAGTGTCGTTGTGTGTGTATGTTTGCATCTACCTATGTGTTTGTGCATGCATGTGTTTGTGCTTAAGTGTGCTTTTTCCTATGTGTTCTTAAGCATGTGTGTGCGTGTGCATGTGCATGTTCCAATTCATGTATAAGTTTGTGGTTGTGTGTAAATGTGTGTATTGCTATGCATGTGTGTGTACCTCTATATGTGTACGAGTCAACGTGCATGTGTATGGGTGCCTACGTGTATATGTGTTATGGTGTTTGTATTTATTTGAGCTTGTATTGAATATAAGTGCCTGTGTATGTGTATGTTTATGCATGCATGTGTAGGGGCATGTGTATGTATGTGTGTATTTGTGTATGTGCCTACTTATGTGTGTGTTAGTGTGCAAGTGCACACATGTACATGTGTGTGTTTTTGTGTGCATGAGTTTGTGTGCATGCATGTGTGCGTGTGTGTTTTCATGTGCATGAGTTAGTGCATGTGTGTGTGCATATGCAAATGCACATGTTGCACATGTTTGTGTATAGGTTGTCTATTCATCTGTGTGTGCATGTCTGCATGTGCATATGTGTGATTATGTATGTGGTCTATTTGTATGTGCATGATAGTGTGGGTGTGTCTGTGCATGTGTTTACTTGTGTGTGTGCTTATGTGTAGATGTGTGTACATGTGTGTGCATGTGGATGTGTGTATGTGTTCGTTCTAAAGCATGTGCACATGTGTGTATGTGCATGTGTGGGTGTGCAAACATCTGTGTGCATTTGTGTCTGTATTTATGTGGGCATGTGTGTGTATGTTTATGTGTGTGCACGTATGTATGTGTATTTTTGTGTGCATGTGAGAGTTTGTGTTCATGTGAGTGCATGTGTTTGTGTGTTGACGCATGTGTATGTGTACAAGTGTTTGGTGCATGTGCCTGTGTGTGTGCATGTGCATATACGCGAATGTTTGTGTGTGGTGTGTGTATGCACATGTGTGTGTCTATTTGTGCATGCAATTATGTACATGCATGTGGATGAGGGTGTGTCTTTGGGCATGTGCTTATGTGAGTATGTATTAATGTGTACTTATGTATCTTCGAATATGTGTGCTTGTGCATGTGCATGTGAGTTTCTACATGTATGCATGTGTGCTTATGTATGTGTGTTTGTGCATGTTGTCATGCGCATGCATGTGTGCACCTCTGTTTATGTGTGTCTACATGAATGTGCATGTGGAAGCAAGTGTGAATGTGTGTGTGTGCTTGCAATTGTGTGGGTTTGTGTGTACTCCTATGCACGTGCATGTATGTGTGTTTTTATATGCATGTGTGTGTGGTGTGCCTGTGCATGCAAACAAATGTGTGTGTATGTCAGTGTTCAAGTGTGTGTGTATGTGTGCATGTCTATTTTTGTGTGTTTTTGTGTGCATGTGTGTGTACACACATGAGTATGTGTCCTGAGTGTGTGCACGTGTGTGTGTGTTTGTAGATAGGTGTGCTTGTGTGTGTACACATAGGAACATGTGTATATGTGCAGGTGTGTGTGTGTGTGTATTTGTGTATGTGTGTCCACATGGGTACACGTTAGTGTGTTTGAGTGCATGTGCATGTGTGCATGTATGTGTGTGTGCTTATTGATATGTGTGTGAGAAGGTGTGTGTGAAAGTCTATGTGTTTGTATATCAGCATGTGAGGGCATGTACGTGCACATGTGTATGCATGCATGTGTATGTAGATGAGTGTATTTGCGTTTGTACTCATTTGGGTGCATGTGTGTATATTTGTGTGCATGCATGTGTGTATTCGTGTGCATATTTATATGTGTATGCGTTCATATCTCAGGGTGATGCATGCGTCTTTGTGTGCATATGCATGCGTGCTTATGTGTGCATGTCTGTGTGTTGTTATGTGTTTGTGTGTGTAAATTTGTGTGTGTCCTTGTGTGATTGTGGATGTATATGTGTGAGCAAGTCTATGTGTCTACATATGGGTGTAGTGTGTATGTTTAGTGTGTGTGTGTGTGTACATGTGTGCTTATATTGTGTTGTGTGTGCATGAATGCTTGTGTATAAGTGTATGTGTGTGTATATGTGTTCTTGTGTGTGTATGTGTGCATGTTTATGAGTGTGTACTTATGTGTAAGTGTTTATGCATTTTTGTTTGTCTATGTACATTCATGTTTATGTGTGTGTGTGTGTGCACTTATATGTGTGAGTGTCTTTATCTGTTTGTGCATATACGTGTGGATGTGTGTGTGTATGTTAATGTACATACATGTGTGTGTGTGTACATGTATGTGTATGTGTGTTGGTGTGTGTGTTTGTGTGCTTGTGCAAATGCGAGTGTGTGTATGCATGTGCGTGAGTACATGTATGTGTTTATGTGTGCATGTTTATATTCACATGTATGTATGTTTGTGCATGTGCAGTTATGTTTGTGTGTGTGTGTCTGCATGTTTATTGCATGTGTCTGTGTGTGAGTGCATGTTTGTCTGTGTATGTTCATGTGTGTGAGTGTGTGTGCATGTGTGCCTGTGTGCATCTCAGCATGTGTGTGTGCTTCAGTGCGTACGGATGTCTGAGTGAGCATGTGTGTCTATGTGTATGCATTTGTGTGTTGTGTGCATGTTGAGTGCCCTTGTGTGTGTTTCTGTATGTGTACATGCATATATTTGTTTGTGTGTTTGTGACTATCTTATGTGCGTGGTTGTGTGTGGGTGCACCTGTATGTTTATGGGTGTGTATGCATGAGCGTTTGTGGATGTGTTCATACTTGTGTGTGTGTATGTGTATGTGTACGTGTTTGTTTGAGCATGTGAGTGTGCTTATGTATGTGCATGCATGTGTGTTCATTTGTGTGTGCACATATCATCACATGTGTAAGCACCACTGTGTGTGTTTTGTATGTCTTTGTGTACTTGCTAGTGTGGGTGCATGTCTATGCATATACATGTTTGTATATGGGTGCACGTGTGTGTATGCATGTGTATGCATGCATGTTTGAGTGAGTGTGCGTGTGTGTTTGGGTAAGTGCATATATAGATGCATGGATGTGTGTGTAAGTGTGTGTACATTTATTCATGTGTGCAATTGTGTGTGCATGTGTATGCATTTGTGCATATGTGTACATGTTACTAGGTGCGTGTGTGCATGTGTGTATACACTCACGTGTGTGTGTGAATGTGTTTGCTATGCGTGCATGCTTGCGTGTTCCTATGTGCACGATGTGTAGGTGTTGTTGTGTGTGTGTGGCTATGTGCGAGTAAATGCATACATATGTGCTTGAGTGTGCATTTGCAATTATGTGCTTGCGCATATGCATGTGGATTCCTATGTGTTTATATATTTGTACATGTGTGTGTGTATCTGCAAGCATGTACATGGGTGGATGTATGTATATGTGTTTGTGTGTGTGTGTGTGCTTGTGTGTGGGTTTGTGTGTGCATGGATTTGTTTGTGTGTGTGAGTGTGTGTTTGTAGGGATGTGTGTCTATGCATGTCTGTGCATATGGATGTGTGCTGGCATATGTGTGTGTGTGTTGGTTTTCTTGTGCACATGCACAAAAGTGGGTGTTTGCATGTGTGTGTATTTGTGTGCATAAGGTGTGTGTGGGTATTTGTGTCAATGTATGCGTGCATGTGTGTGTGTGAGTATTTACAATGTTGTAACATGTGTATGTGTGTGGGTTGTGTGTTCATCTATGTGTGTATACATATGCATGTGTGTGATGTGCTTTGAGTTGCATGGGCTTGTGTGTGAATGTGTGCAGGTGTATGTGTGTGAAAGTGTGTTAGTGCATGTATGAATGTGCATCAGTGCATGTGTGGGTGTGCATATGTGTGTGTGCATATGTGCATGTGTAAGTGTGCATCATGTGTTTGTGGGCATATGTTTTTGTGTGTGCATGCATGTGAGAGTTTGTGTTCATGTGAGTGCATGTGTCTATGCGTGCATGATTTTGTTTATTCAAATGTGTCGGTGCTTGTGCATGTGTGTATGCATGTGGTTGTTAACATGTGCAAGTGTGTCTATGTGTACATGCATGTCTAGCTATGCGTTTAAGTATGTAAGTGTGTTTGTGTGTGTGCATGTGGCTATAATGTGTGTTTTTGTGTGTGCATGTGGTTGTCTTGACATTTGTTTGTGTGCATTTGTGCATGTGTGTGTGTGTTTGTGATTGTGTGTGGGTATGTGTTCGTTATCCAAGTGCATGTGAGTGTGTACGTATTTGTGCATGCACATGTTTGCGTGTGTATGTGTGTTCATGTCTTTGTGTGTATGCATGCCTGTGCTTGTGTGTATGAGTGTGTGTGAATATCTATGTGTGTCTATGGGTGCATCTGTGTGTTGACATGGATGAGAGTGTTTGAGTGTGCCTATATGTGTGTTTTTTTGTGTCTATGTGTGCATGTTTTTGTGTATGTACATGGCATATGAAAGTATCGATGCATGCGTGTGTATGCACAAGTCTGTAAGTGCAAGTGAGAGTGTTTGTGTGTGGGCATATGTGTGCATCTATGTGTGTGTGTGTCTATGTGGACCTGTATGCATTTGTTTATATGTGTATGTGTGTGTCTTCATGTGTGTGTACATGAGCATGCATGTTTGTGCATAAGTGTGTGTGATTGTGGGTGTGTCTTACATGTTTATGTGTGTGAGTGTGTATTTGTGGTCATATGTTTGTGTGCTTATGTGTGTGCATCTACATGTAAGGACTGATTTATTTATGTACTTGTATTCGTGCATTTATGTGCATATGTGTGTGTGTATGTGTGTGTGCATGCAAATGTGCATGTTAGTGTGTATGTGGATGTGTTTGGTTGTGCATGGGTGTGTGTGTGCACATGTCTGTAATTTTTCTTGTGTGCATGTGCATGTGTATATTTATGTGTGTGCTTACAAATGTGTATGTGTGTATATGCGTGTACATGTTTTTTCATATGTGTGAATATATGTGGGTGTGTGCTTGAAAGTGTGCGTGAGTGCATGTGTGTTTGTGTCTATGGGCATGTGTGTGTGAGTCTATGTGTATGTCGTGTGCATGTTAGTGCATGCATCTGTGTGTCTGTGTACTTATGCGAGCGTACATGTGTTTGTAAATGTGTGTGTGTGCATGTGATTTGTACATACATATGTGTAGGTGTGTGTGTAGGCATGCATGATTGTTTATATGAGCATGTTTGGGCTGTGTATGCATGTGTGACATGTGTATGTTCATGTGTTTGTATGCATGTGTGTTGTGAGAGTGCATGTGCATGTGTCCATGTGTGCATGAATGCATGTGCTTGTGTGTGTTTGTGTGTGCATGTATGTGGATGTTTGTGTACGCATGTGTGGGCATATGTATGTACATGTTTGTGAGCTTGTGTTGTGTGTATTTTTGTGCTTATGCATATGAATGGACATGTATGTGCATGCATATGCATGTTTTCTCATATATGTTGCATGTTTATTGTGCATATGCGCATCTATGTGTGTGCATGTGTGTACAACTATATATGTGTGCTAGTATGTGACTGTGCCTATGTGGTTGGGTATGTGTGTGCATGTGAGTGTACGTGTGTGTCGATGCATATTATTGTACAAGTGTGTGTGCATGTGCATGTGTGTGATTGTTTGTGTGGGCCTTATGTTGCATATATGTGTGTGTGTTTGTGTGTGAGTGTGTGTATGTGTGCTTTTATGTGTCAATATGTGCATGTCTACTTTTGTATGTCAGTGTGTGTGCATGTGTATTTGCATTTGCTCCTATATGTGTGTGTGTGTACATGCATGTGTGCGTGTCTCAATTTGCATGCGTGCATTAGTGTATGTGTGTATGCATTTGTGTGTCTGTGTGTTTTCATGTGTATGTGCATACATGCATTTATGTGTATATGTGTGCATGTATTTATGTGTGTGTCTATTTCTATGTGTGTGGATGTGGGTGTTTGTGTGCTTGCTTATGTGTACATGTGTGCACATGTGTGTTGGTGGATGCATGTTGTGCATGTGTGAAAGCATGCATTTGCATGTGTGCAAGTGTGTGTGTTGTGTGTGTATGTGTGCACGTGTCTGTGTGCACTTGTACTTATGTGTTTGTGTGTAGATGTTTGTATTTGTATGTGTAAGAATGCCAGCATGTGGATGTATGTAGGTGTGTGTGTGTTGTTTTGGCATGTATGCATGTCTATGGGTGCCAGTTTGCATGTGTGTGTGTGCATGCATGCATGCACTTGTGTGTGTATGTATTTGCATGTGTTTCAATGTTTGTTTAGGCATGTGTGTGTGCATGTGTGCAAGTAGGCATCATGCATGCTTGTGCATGACAGCTTGCATTTGTTTGAGGTCTCATACGTGTGTGCATCTGAGTTTGTGCATCTATGTACTATGTGCATTTGCATATGTGCATGCATTTCTATGCATGTGTGTGCATGTGAGTCTATGTTAGTGTTCATGCACATGTGTAGGTGTGTGAATGTTTGTTGTTGAGTTTATGCAAATTTATGCTTATTGTGTATGTGCATTTGCATGTGTGTCCTTGTGTTCAAACGTGTGAGTTTGTGTGTGTGCATGTATGCAAATGTCTATGGTGGTGTGTGTGGGCATCTGTCTATGTATGTATGCATGCGTGTGTGCTTGTGTGTAAGTGGGTATATGCATTTGTGAGTGTGTGCATGTATTTATATGCATGTATCTATTGAAGCATGCATGTGTGTGTTAGTGCATTTTTGTGTGCTTGTGTGTTTGTTTTGTGTCTGCATTTTTATTTATGCATATGTGCATCCATGAGCTTGTGTACATGTGCATG
>JAIUJO010000086.1:163410-291924 GCA_023846275.1 Vanilla planifolia | reverse complement strand
GTATGTGTTTTTGTGTGTATGCCTACATTTGTATGTGGGTTAATGCATGTGTGCACAGGTGTATCTATGTGCTAGTGTGCATGTGTTTGAGCATATTTGTGTACATATGTGCATTTTTTCATGTATGTGTGTGACCATGTTTGTGCGTATGCATATGGGTGTTGGCATGTGTGTGTAGGCTTGTGTGCATGTGTGGCTTTTTGTGCTTGTGTACATGTGCTTATGTGTGTTTGTGTGCTTTGTGCATGTGTGTGCATACACACATGTGCTTGTGCATGTGTGTGTGTTTCTTGCATGCATCTGGGTACATTTGCATGTGTGTGTATGGATGTGTGTGTGTGTGTGTGTTGGATCATGTACCTATATGTGTCCATACGATTGCTTGCTTGCATTTATGTGTGTGTGTGTGTGCTTATGTGCATGTGTGATTATGTGTGTGTGAGTGTTTATATCTGTGGGTAAGTGCTTGAGTGCATGTGTGTGTTCGTGCATGTGCGTCAGGTGCAAGTGTTTTTGTGAGTTCATGTACATGGTTGCGTGTCTGGTTATGCACATGCATCCGTGTTTATGTGTGTGTGTTTGCTTGCGTGTGTAAGTGTGCATGCATGTGTATGTGTGTGAATGTGTGTTTGTGAGTGTATTTGTGTTGTATGTTTAGGGGGAAGTGTGGGTGATTTTTTGTGCATGCATGTGTGCATGCCTACATGTGTTTTTGTGTGTGCATGTAGGTGTTCATACACATCATTTTGTCTATGTATGTGAGTGAGTGGATGTTTGTGGGTGTATATGTGTGCATGTGAGTGTGCAAGTGTGTGTGCATATGCATGCACAACTATCTCTATGTGTGGATGTAAGCTAGTATGTGTCTTCATGTGTGTGTTTTTTCATGAGTGTATCCATGTGTTTGTGCTTAAGTGTGCATGTGTGTATGGGTATTCATATATTTGTGAGTGGGCATTTACACAGGTCTTTGTGTGTTTGTGTTGACATATGTGTTTTTTTACATGTGTCTCTATGGGTGTGTTTGTATGTAAGCTTTTGATTATGCAAGAGTTAATGTGCATGTGCATATGTGTCTATGTGTGCTTACATGTGTGTGTGTGCATGTCTATGTGTGCATTTATGCACACAACCATGTATCAGTCTACTTGTGCAGCTTTTTGCTTATGCATGTGTATTCATACATATGTGTATTTGTGTATGTGTGTGTTTGTATTTGTCTGTGCATACAAGCTTGTGTGCATGGGTGTGTTGGTTTGTGTGTGCATTCTTAGGCATATGTATGTGTATGTGTGTATGTTTGTGTGTCATGTGGGTGTGCATGTGTGTACATGTGTGCTCTCATGTATGCGTGCATGTGTGTGTACAAGTGTGTGTGTGCATGTGTGTGTAGATGCTGTGCAAGTGCATATGTGTTTGCATGTGTGCATGTGCATGTGTGTGGATGAGCAAACATGTGTGTGTGTGTGCAAGTATTTGTGAATGCATGTTGTGCATATGTGAGTGCTTGTGGCCATGTGTGTGTGTGTGTATTAGTGTATGTGTGCATGCACATTTGTATGATTGGGTGCATATATGCATGTACCTACAAAAAAGCATGTGTGTGCATGTGTGATTGCACATATGTGACTTTGTGTGTGAGAGCATGTGCATCTATTTGTGTGCGTATGTGTGTGTCCAAATGCATGTGTGTACCTGTCACATGTGTGTATGTGTGCGTGTATCTTTGTTCATGTGTGTGTGTGGTTATGTTTGTGTGTGTATGCATGTGTGTGCTTTTAGAGGGATTAGTGTGTGCATGTGTACAGTTGCATGCATTCTTGCATGTACTAGTGTTTTTACGTGTGTGCTTTTGCATGTTTGTGCGAGTGTGCATGTGTGTTCATGTTTGTGTGCATGTTTGCATGTATGTGTGTGTCAATATTTGTGTTTATGGTGTCGATGTGTTTGTGCATGCCTATGTATGTGTGTATATGTTTGTGTATGCAAGTGAATGTGAGCACTTTGTGCATGTGCATCCTTGTACATATGTGTTTGTTCATGTGTGTGTATTTTGCATACATCTGCATGTGTGCATACATGTGTGTATGTGTGTGTGAGTATTTATGTGTGTGCTTATGTGTGTGCACACAATTTTTTCCATGCATTTATGTGCATGTGCATGCGTGCATTTATGCTTATATGCGTGTTATTTGTGAGAGTGGGTTCACGTTTGAGTTAGTGTGCCAATATGGGCATGAGTGCATGTGTGTTTGTGGGCACATGTGTGTGTTTTTGTGCCAGTGTGTATGTTTGGCTGTCATATGCATTTTGGTACATGTCTATGTGGCTGCTTGTATGTACATGTGTGAATGTGAGTATATGTGGGTGCATGTATCAGTGTGCATGTGTGTGTTCATCTTTATGAAGTTGGTGTATGTGTGTCTTGTGTGTGTGTGCATGTGCCTTCATGTGTAGGTGTTTGCATGTATGCATGCTTGCACATATGTATGTGTGTGTGTCTATTTATTTGTTTATTTGTGGGAGTGCATGTAGGTGTGTGTGTTGGTGTGCATGCATGTCTGTGTGCGTCTACGAGTGTTTGTGTGCCTAGGTACACACATGTGGGTGAAGGTGCAGGCGAGTGTTTCTTCATGTGTGTGTGTGCATGCATGTGCGTGAGTGTTTGTCAAAGAATGAGTGTATGCATATGCATGTGGCTATGTGTGTGCCTTTGTATGCATGCATGTGTGTTTGTGTGTGTGTGCACATGTGTGAACTCTTACTTGTGGGCGTGTGTATGTGTGTGTGCAAGTGTGCATTTTTGCATGAGTGCTTGTGTGGGTGCCTGTGCATAAGCATATGCAAGTGCATGTGTGCATGTATATTTGTATTAATGTGTATTTTAATGCCTCTATGTGTGTGTGTGTTCTTGTGACTGCATGTGTATGTGCATCTCTATGTGTGTGTGCATGTCTATGCATGTGTGGTTATGTGTTTGTGTGTGTGCATGCATATGGTTGTGTGTGTATGTAAGTGCATGCCTATGTGTGACTAGATGTGCATGCGTGTATGCCTTTGTGTGTGTGTGTGCCTTCATATGTAGGTGCGAGTATATGTAGGTGTGCTAATGTGAATGTGTGTGTATGTGTAAATGTGTGTACGTGCAAGTGAATATGTGTATGGAGGTGCATGTGTTTGTAAATGTGCATGCATATTTGCTTGTGTGTATGCTTGAGTCAGTGCATGCATGCGTGTGTAGGTTCTCTAGATATGCATGTGTTCATGTTTGTTAGCATTTGTTTAAATGTGTGTGCATTTTTTCAAATTTGTGCCATGTGTGTGTATTCATGCATATGTGTATGTGCGTGTGTGCATACATCTTTGTGCATTGTTATAGGTGTGTATGTGTCTGTGCATGTGCATGTGTGTGTGAGCACTAATGCATGAGTGTTTCTTTGTATATGCATACTTGTGTGTGTATTTGTGCATCTTTATATGTATTTATGTGCATGCAAGTGGGCATGTGTGTTGTGTTTGTGCATTGGTGTGCACTTGTACTTTTGTATACGTGAATGCTCACATGTTTGTGCATGCACGTGTGTACATGTGTGTGTCTATATGTGAATGTGTGTGTGTTATCATGTGTATACATTTTTGTGTGGTTATGTGTGCATGTGAGTATATGTGTGCTTGTGTGTGTGTCTCCATTTGTCACCCATACACACACGTGCACCCACAAACACACATGCATACAAACACATGCACATGCACATCTACTCGCACAAACACAAACATGCACTCACACAAACACACACACATAGGCAAACACAGAGGACACACAATGGGCATGCACATGCACACACATGCATAAGCACATATAGAAATACGCATGCAATCACACTCACACACACATGGACATAAACACGTGCACACACATGTGCACATACACATACAAAAGCACAAGCACATACATATGCTTGCACATGCATTTGTGCACACAGATGCACATGCACTCCACATACACATGTGTACACATGTAGTCACATGCATAACCACACACAAACAAACACTCAAGCATAGGTATTCAAAAATGTACACATGCACACAAAGACATTATACAAACACAAATACAAACACACGTGCACATGCTCATCTACAAATGTGCACATATGCAGGCATACACATACACATGCTTGTACACACATATACACATGCATACACACACACACATACACACACACACACACACATGCAAACATGCTCACTTGCACTCATATAAGAGCACACATCACACATAGACAACACACACACATGTACACACATGCATACACACTCACACACAATCGTGCCCACGTACATACACATGCGTGTGCTCACACAAATAGACTAAAAGAAATGCAAACACACACATGCCCATACCTAAAGACACATAGACACACTCACACATATACACATATGTATGCATCTATGTGCACAAGCATGCACAGAAAAAAACAAGTGCACACACATGCACACACAAACACCCCCACACACACACGAAAAGGAACACACATACATGCATGATTGCATACATGCATGGACATGTCTATGAACATGCATAAGCACTTATACACATGCATGCACCCAATGCAGGTGCATATGCACACCCACACTTCCACACAGACTCGAAAACACACAGACACAGACATGATCATACACATGATCTTACATACACAAGCACACATGCGCATTCATGTCTGCACACACACACAAGAATACATGCACATAGTTGCACATAAACATGCACACACACTTACACACATGTATGCATACACACATGCAAACATGCAAACAAAACCAAAGCAAATACACAAAAGCATGTTCATACACATATACGCACATCAACACACAAACATGACCACGTTAGCACGCACACACACAAGTGCAAATGCATATAAGGACACATGCAAACAAAGATACACATACACACAAACACTCACACACATGCACACACATAAATGTATATATACACAAATGCGTGCATGCATGCACATGCACACACTCACACATGTGTGTGCACACACGCATGTACATACCCACTCACAAGAGTACAAAGATATATGCATATACACACATATAAGAATGCACACATGCTCATAGGCACATTACCATGTAAAATTGCAGCACACATACACACGAGCACCTATGCACACACATGTAAAAACACACACAAGCATACCCATGTACACATACACATATATATATCAACACACATAATTACAGACATGGATATGTGTATGCACAAATGCACTAGCACATACATGCACATAGACACACACATGCACATGAACATACATAGACACACACATGCAAACATATACATGCTGGCAAGCATAAATACTGACACACACATGGACACACAAACATCCATATGTAGATAGTCACACACACAGACAGACACAAGCATAACAATATAGACAAACACAATTACACATGCACATGCACACACACATATGTGCACATAAACAGACACACGCACACACACAAGTGCATGAATGTGCAAACAAGCACATGCAGACAAAAATGCATATGCACACAAGCACTTGAACACATACATGCAAAATCAAACACATACGCATATAAGTATAAATACACACATACAGACATACACACATACACACATAAAGACACACGCACTCACATGCACACAAGCTCACTCATGCACATACACACACACATGAGTACATGTGCACTCCCATGCACTCGTACTCACTTTCACATGCACATGTATTCATGCACACATGCATAAACACTTGCAAACACACAATTATAATCACATACATATGCACACACACATGTATTGACAAACACACTTGCACCCATACACACACTTCACATCAACAAGCACAAACACACAAGTACACATGCTCACACACGTACATATCCACACACAGCCTCAAATGTACACTCACACGCATACACGTACTTGCACAAGAACACACATGAAGGCACAGACAAGTACATACACATGCATGCACATATGCACATGCATGAAGATACACATAGAACTAAACATACATGTGCATAGTCATCTACACCCATACACTCATGTGCAACTAATACACAGAAACACACAGACATAAAGGAACACCCATGCATATGCATACACATGCACAACTACACATGCTCACATGAAAACACTCACGTGTAAATGCACTCTTATGCACTCCTATGCACACACATGCACACAAACACACAACCATATACATGCACACACATAGGAAAACATCACACCCAAATTTGCACAGACATGAACATGCATGCGTGAGACGAATGCACACTCACTCACTTACACATTTACACATGCACCCATAGACATACACCCAAATATGCTAGCATGCATTCACACTTGCACATGGACATAATAAACAAGCATGCATGCACCTATGCATCTCACAAGCGAAAGTATACACACACAATGACCAAAACATAACCATATATATATATGCACACTCATACACAGACATGGACGCACACTCATGCACATGCAAGCGTACACACATGCTTATTCACCCTCACATTACACACACACATAAAACATAGACACATACACACACAAAGATAAACAAATATACATACACAGATTTACACACAAACACATATAGACCAACACATATTGACACACATCCACATGCACTCACATGCATGCACACAAAAGCATACAAACACACACACACACACACACATGCATATACATACACATGCACTCATCGGACAGGGATGCATAGATATGCAAAAGCACCCGCAAACAGACTCATACCAATACATACTCGCATGCACCCACATGTATGCACATGCATACACAAAAACATACACACTTGTATGTATGCAAACACATGCACATTAAAGGGCAAACACACACATATGCACACATTTGTAAACACACACATTCATATTTGCACACAAACATGTAAACACATGCACACAAGCATACACACACAGACACATGCACACTCATACTTACACACATACATGTACACATGCATACACACACAAAATTCATACACAAATGTGAACATGTACACACACACATGCACATGTACACAAACACACACAACTATACATATGCACATACATACAGACAACTCATGCACACATAATAGACATAGCATAGCAAGCACACACATACATGAATACACCCACATATGCACACATACACACTTGGAAAACACACACATGTACACACACACATGCACCCTTGTTGAACATACACACAAAGTTACACATCGTATACACACATAGATGCAACAAGCAGATGTACACACACACACATGCTTTCACACATACATAACATGCACAGATGCATGCACCACAAAAAAAAATGCACAAGAACACACGGACACACATGTACACAAACACATACTTGCACACACGCACATATACACCCACATGCACACTCATGTAGGCACGACATACATGAAGAAGCACAAAAATGTACTCATATGTGTGGGTACCCACATGCACATGCATGCTTACACACACACACGCATTCACATATACACACATACACAAGCACATATACAGAATCATAGACACATGCTCATGTATGCACATGAATGCATGTATAGACACACACACATGCATGCACCTACACACAAACTTGCACATGCACACACACACACACACTTATGCACACAATGAACACACCACACAACCATACCCAAACCTATACATATCCACATACATACACACACACACACTCACTCACACATGTACACACACACACACACATGTCCACATACATGTATATTACCCACACATGCACACACATAGCAACACACACACACACACACTTGCATACAAATGCACAAACACATGCACACACGTACTCACACACATGCTCACACGCACACCCAAATGCACTTGCACACATAGATACACACACACATAAGTAAAGCACACATACACTTAAGCACAAATACATACATGCGCATGCAGAAATAAGCATGCACACACACTCACATGTGTACACAAATATGCACACATTCTTTGAAGACACTCACATATGCTCACATGCATGCACGCACATTCAGATAATCGACACACACACACATGCATACACAAATGCATCAGCTTGGTCACAACATACCTACACACAGATGCACACACAAACATATGCCCATAGTACATATGAAAATGCTTAGACTTGCATGCACACATGGACACACACAAAAGTGCACAAGATAACACACACATGTGAACACATATATGCATATATGCAAACACACATACATGCACATGCAAATGCATGCATATCCAAATACACTTACATTCACATACATGCATAAACATGAATGCACACAAATAGTAATACAAATGCATAAAAACACACACAGACACGCTCACACATGCATGCACATGATCTCACATGAACACATGCATAGACGAACATCCATGTATAGAGGAACATGCACTCACAAGCACACATATAGACACATAAACATACATACACAAGCTCACACACATGTAGACACATGCACATGCATACCTATACAAGCCTAATCATCCATGCATATGGATGTATAACATTAGACCCACACCTATACACATGTGAACATGCTCATAGAGCATGCACACATTACAAATGCATACATGCACACACTCACACAAACATACACATGGATACACACACACACATGTACACATGTTTGTGTGCATCTCTATAAGCATATGCATGTGTGTGTGCATGTATATTTGTGTGTATACACGTCTCTAGGTTTGCATATATGTGTATGTGTGTGTGTGGTAGTGTGTTTGTATGTATGTGTGTATACATCAATGTAATTTTTTGTGAGTGTGTATGTGTGATTGTGTGTATCTATATCAACGTGTGTGAGTCTGTGTTTGTGTGTGTGTGTATGTATGTATGTATATATGTATGTGTGCATGAATTGTACCAGCAAGTGTGTGTGTGTGTGTGCGTATTTCTATATGTGCATGTTTGCATGTGTGTATGTATGTGTGCATGGGTGTGTGTGTATGCTTATGTAGGTGTATGCATATGTGTGAACATGTGTCTATCTATGTGTGTTCATTCATGATTGTTCATACATTTGTGTGTGTGATTGTGTGTGTGCATGCAAGTGCTTATTTTTGTATGAGTGTGTGTGTCTATGTGGAAGTCTATGAGCCTATGTGTGTGCATACTTATGCCTATGCATGTGCATGTGTGTGTTTGTGTGCATATTATTTTTGTGTGTGTGTGTGTGCATGCATCTGCACCAGCTATGTAAGTGTCCAAGCTATGCAAGTGTGCAAGCTATCCAAATGTGCAAGCATGTGTGTATATGTTTTTTGTTTGTGTTTGTGCGTGTGTGTTCATGTTCATATGCATGTCTTTAAATGTACATGCATGCATTTTTTTTTGAATGTGTGCAATTGCATGCATGCATGTGTTTGTCTATGTTTGTGTGTGTAAGAAAGCAAACATGGGTGTATGCATTTGTGTGCTTGTGTTTGTGTGCGTGTGAGTGTGCATGCGTGTGTGTATGCGTGGATGTAAGCACGTGTGTGTCATTCATGTGTGTATATGTATGTGCACGTTTATTCTTGCATGTGCATATCTATATTCATGTGTGTGTAAATATGAGCGCATGTGTGGACTTATGCATGCATGCACTTGTGTTCATGGGTGTGTGTATTCATGTGCACACACAAGTTTAGGTGTTAATGTGCACAGATGAGTGTGTGTGAACATGTTTGCATTTGTTCTATGTTTGTGTGTATGTGTGTGTATGCATGTTGTTGTGCTTTTGCATGCATATGTGTGAATGTGGTACACACTAGTGTGTGTTGGTGTATATATGTTTGCGAGTGCATGTGAATTTGTGAGTGTATGTTCATGTACATGTGTGTGTGTGAATATATTTTATGTGCTTAAGTTTGTGAGCATGCATTTATGCATGTGTTTGTAGTTTTTTCATGTAGTTGTGTGTGTGCATGGGTGAATGCATGTGTGCTTGTGTACATGCATTCATATGCATGTGTGTTTGCATGAGTGTGTAGTTCAGTGTTGGTATTGTCTAGTTGTGTGTGTGCATGTGCATGTGTGTGCACAAGTGTGTGTGTGTCCAAGCATAGCTGTTTGCATGTTTGTGTGTGTCATGTGTTCATTCATGTGCATGTGTGAAGGTTTGTGTGTGTGTTTGCACTTGAGTGTATGCATGGTGTTTTGCTAATGTTTAAGCCTATTTGTGGGCTGATATATGTGTGCCTATGCATGCTTGTGTGTGTTGGAGTTTGTGTGTGTGTGTTGTTATACATATGGAGGTGTGTATGTATGTCTTCATGAGTTTTCATGTTAGCATGTTTGTGTATGTGTGTGAGTGTCTATAGGTTTGCATGCATGTCTGTGTGCATGTGCATGCATGTGTATTTGTGTGCTTCTGTGTGTGAGTGCTTGCAAGCATCTACAAATGTTTCTAAGCTCAAGTTTGTGTGTTTGAGTGTGTAGGTATCTGTGGGTGTTTGTGTTTGTGTCTTTGCCTATTTGTTCATGAGTTCATGTGTTTTTGTGCATCTTTGTGCATGAATATGGGCACATGTGTTTTTAGGTGCATATGTGTGTGTATTTGATTGTGTAAGATTATGTTCATGTGCATGTGTATGATTGTACATGTATGTTTGCATGTGTGTGAATGCATATGTTTATGTGTGTATGTATTGGTATTTGTGTTTATCTATGTGCGGCTATGTGTATGTGTGTGTACATGTGAAGGTGTTTTTTGTTTGTTAGTGTGCACACACATATCTTTGTGTGTGTGTGTATGCATATGATTGTGTGAGTGTGTTGATCTGTGCTTGTGTGTGCATGTGTGTTTGTATGTGCATGTGTTTTTATGTGTGTTCAATTGTATGTGCTTATCCAAGCATGCATGACTAAATGTGTGTGTCTCTATGCATATGCATGTGTATTTATGCTTGTATGTGTGTGTGTGTCTGTGTCTATGTGCATGTGTGCATGTGTGTGTGTGTGTAGTTATGTGCATGCATATGTGTGTGCATATATCTGTGTGGGCATGGGCATGTTTCTGTGTGCCAATGTGTGTTTGTGCATGTATGTGTGCATTTTTGTTGGTGTGTGTACAAGTGCATGCATAGGTGTGTGATTTATCTGTGTGATTATGTGAGTTTTTGCTTATGTGTATGTATGTGTGTGTATATGTGTGCATAATTGTATGACCAAGTTGTGTGAATTTATGTGTGCCTATTTGCATATGTGTGTGTGCTTTTGTCTATGCCTATGTGCATGCATGTGTATGTGCATGTTTGTGTCTATGAATGAGTGGTGTTTGTGCGCGTGTGTGTGTGCATATGCCTTAGTGTTTGTTTGTATTTGTGTGTATGTGTCTATACATTTGTGTGCGTGTGTTTTTGTATTTTTGAATACGTGTGAGTGTGTGTGCATGTGAATGCATTCGTGCTTACATGTGTGCATGTATTTTGGTGCATGTATGTGTGCATTTTCTTAATGGTTATGCATGAGTGTCTATGTATGTGTGCATGCAAGTTTGTGTGTCCATGTGTGCATGGTTAAGAGTATGTGTGTGCACATGTGGGTATGCTTATGTGTATATATGTTTCTTATATGTCTGTCATTTTGTGTGCCTATGTGAGTGTGTGCTTATGGGCACATATGCTTGCATATTTGTTTGTATGTGCATGTGTGTGTGTGTGTGCATGTGCTATTATGCATGCATTTGTCTGTACCAATGTGTGCATAGGTGGGTGCATAATTGTGTGTCGTGCGAGTGTGTAGGCATGCATGTGCATGGGTGTTTATTTGTGGCTATGTGTGTTTTCACACTTGTGCATGTGCATATGCATGTACGTGTATGCATGTGCATGTGCGTGTTTCTGTGTGTGCACACATGCATGGGTGCGCATGTTTTTGTGTGTGTGCTACTATGCTAGTGTGTACATATATGCATGTGTGTGTGTGCATGTGCATGTGTGTTTATGTATGTGTGTCTACATGTGTGTGCAAATGTGTGCACATGTGTTAGTGTGAAACTTATATGTGTGTTCAAGTGCATGGATGTGTGCATATGCATGTGTGTGCATGTGTGTAGGTGTGTATGCATGGATGTGTGCATGTGTATATGCATATGGGTGTGTGCCTATGTGTGCACACATGTGTGTGTGTGTGTGTTTATGCACGAGTGTGTGAGCACTAGGTGTAAATGTTTGCATGTGTGCTAGTGTATATACAAGTGTGTGTGGAAGAGTGCCTGTGTGTGTGCTTACAGATGTTGTACTTGTATGCATCTATTCATGCATGTCTATGTACATGTATGTGTGTATGAGTTTTTGTGCATGTGAGTGTGTGTGTGTGTGTACCAATGTGTGCATATTCTTGTGTGTGCATCGGTAGGTGCTGTCAGCGAGTGTGTAAGTATGCATGTGTATGTGTCTTTGTTTATGACTATATGTGTTTTTGCACTTGTGCATATGCATATGCATGTGACTCTGCATGTACATGTATGCATGTGCTTGTGTGTGTTTGTGTATGTGCACATGTGCATGGGTGTGCATGATTTTGTATGTGTGCTGTTGTGCATGTGTGTGCAGGTATGCATGTATGTTTGTGTACATGTGCATGCTTGTGTGCGTATATGCATGTGCAAATGTTTGTACATGTGTTAGCGTGAAACCTATGTGTGTGTTCAAGTGTGTGCATGTGTGCATGTATATGTGCATATGTGTATACATGCATATGTGTATGTATGTAGGTATGTGCCTATGTGTGCACACATGTGTGTGTGTGTTTATGTATGTGTGAGTGTGCACTGGGTGTACATGTTTGTGTGTGTGTGTGCTTGTGCATATACAAGTGTGTGCGTGCAAGAATGCCTATGTGTGCGGTTGTATATATGTGTTCGTATGCATCTGTTCGTGTAGGTGTGTGTGCATCTATGAGTTTTTATGCATGTGAGTGTGTTTTTGCATGTGTACTTGTATAAGTGTGTGTGTGTTTGTTATTCATGCTTATATGTGTGGGAGTGTTTGGTTGTGTGTGTTGACATGAATATGTGTGTGTTTGTGCATTCGGGTGTGTCAAAATGGGTGTGGCCATGTCTGTGTGTGCACTTATGTATGCATGTGTGTATGCACACGTGTATGTATGCACACATGTGTGAACATTTGTGTGCTTGCATGCATGGATTTATGGGTGCATGTTTTTTTGCATGTTTGTGTGTGTGAGTGTGAGTGTGCATATGCACACATGTCTATGTGCATGCATGCATGTATAAGAGTGTGTTTGCATGGATGCACATCTCCATGTGTTTATGTGCATCCATGTATGCATGTGTGCATGCTTGTGTGTGTAAGAGTGTGCATTAGTTTGTACACATGCTCATGTGTCTATGTGTGTGCATGTGTGTGACTAAGTGCACATGTGTGAGTAAGCATGTGTGTGGGTGCATGTGTGTGTGTGTGTGTGCAAGCACATGTGCATATTTATGCATGTGTACCTGTGGGCATGTGCATGTGCATGCGTGTCTATGTACATGAATTTGTTTGTGTGCATGTGGGTGTGTGTGTGTATGTGTGGAGGTGAGGGTGTGTATGTATGTGTGCATGCTTATGTGTTTATTTTTGTGTGCACACATGTGTGTGTGCTTGTGTGTTCAAGTGTGTGTGTTCACATTTAGGTATGTTTGTGCACACTTGTGCATGTCTGGTCTGTGTATGTGAGTGTGCACATGTGTGTGCATTTATTTGTGAGTCTTTGTGTGTGTTCACATACATCTTAATGTGAATGTGGTAATGCGTGTCTATGTGTGTGTGTTTGTGTGCATGTGCATGTGTGAGTATGCATTCTTGTGTGTGTGAGTGTGTCTGCATATGTATAGGTATGCACATGTGTGTGTGCATATGTGGTGAGTGTCTGTATTAGTGTGCATGTGTGTGTTTGTTCATGAGCATGTGTGTGTTCCTTTGTGTGGACATGTGTGTGCATATTTGGGTGTGGTTATGTGTATATGTATATGCATGTTTATGTGATGTACTTGTGTGTGTGTGTGTTCACATGTGTGCATGTGTGTTTGTGCATATTTTCATGTGCATGTGTGTCTGCATGAACGTGTGTGTTTGTATTTTTGCATATGTGCATGTCTATGTGTGCATGTGCACATGTGTGTGTGTTTGTGTTCGTGTTTGTGTGTGTATGTGCATGCATATTCTTGTGTGAGTGCGTATTTTTGTGCATGTGCATCTCCATGTTTGGATGTGTGTG
Organism: Vanilla planifolia; assembly: GCA_023846275.1. Classification (NCBI taxonomy): domain Eukaryota; kingdom Viridiplantae; phylum Streptophyta; class Magnoliopsida; order Asparagales; family Orchidaceae; genus Vanilla; species Vanilla planifolia. The sequence goes on along the minus strand of JAIUJO010000086.1, from coordinate 277,664 downwards.
TTTGCCTATGTGTGGGTGTTTATGGGTTTATGTATATGCATGCTTGTATGTATGCATGCATATGTTCTTTTGTGTGTGTGTGTGTATTGATGCATTTATGTGTATGTGTTTGTGCATGTGCATAATGTTTTTGTGCATGCATGTGTTTTTACACTTGTGCTTATGTATGTGTGTGTCTATATGTTTTTGTGCATATTTTTGTGTATATTATAAGTGAATGCATGGGTGACTCCATATGTGTGTGTATGCGTATGTGGATGTGTGTATGTGCATGTATGTGTGTGCATGTATGTGTGTTTACATGTGTTTGTGTACATGGGTTTGTACTTGTGTATATGTGTGTGTGTGTGTGTGTATATGTGTGTCCATGTGTGTGTATTTTTGTGTGACACTGCAAACATATGAGCATGTTTATGGGTGTGTGATTGTTTGTGAGTGCATTGCATGTGTATGCCTGTGTGCTTGGGTTCATATGTGTCAATGCATGTGGTGTGCTGGTGAGCATGTGTGTGTGTGCTTACGAGTATGTGTGCATGCACATGCATAACCAATGTTGTGTGTTTCACATGCATGTGTGTATGTGTTTGTGGTCTAGGTGTGTTAGTGTATATGTAAATGTGCATGCCTGTGTGAGCATGTGTGTGTGTATGTGCACGTGTTTTTTCTTGTGTGTTTTTGTGAGTATATGCATGTGTATGTTCTTGTGTGCACTTGTACGTATGTGTGTGTTGGTGCACGTGTGTATGTGTGTGTGCTTATGTATGTGTAGCTATGTGCATGCATGTGTCTATATATGTATGTACGTTTGTATGTGTGTGTCTGTCCATGTTTTTGGGTTTCTATTTGTGTGAGTGTGCATGCATGAGTGTGTGTGGGTGGGAGTGTGTTTGTAGTTTTGTGTTAGTAAATGAGTGTGTATTCGTAAGGTTGTTTATATGTGAGTGTGTGCATGTGTGTATTTCTTCACATGTGTGTGTGTGTGCTTGTTTGCATATGTGAGTGGTTTCTTGTTTATATGTGTGTGAACCTTTTTATGAGCACGAGTGTGTGCATGCTTATGTTTGCATATGTGCATATGTGTGTGTGTGTGTGTGCATTTTTGCATATGTGAGTGGTTTCTTGTTTATGTGCGTGTGAGCCTTTATATGAGCACGAGTGTGCGCAAGCTTATGTTTGCATAGGTGCATATGTGTGTGTGTGTCTATGTACATGTGTTTATGTGGGCATGTATATGTGTGCATGCTTGTGTGTGTTTGAGTGTGTTCATGTATGCATTAATACAAGTGCATGTGTTTTTGTGTGTCTGTTACTGTGTATACAAAAGCACATGTATGTGTGGGTGCATATGTGTGCACATATGTATGTGTCACTATGTATATGCATGTGTATACGTGAGTTTGTGGTTGCGTTTTTGCCAATGTGTGCAAATGTGGGTATGTGTGAGTGTGCATGTCTATATGTGGGTTTGTGAGTGTGCATATGAGCATGCATGTGTGTTTGTGGGGATGTGTTTGATAGTGCATGTGTGTTTGTGGGGATGTGTTTGATAGTGCATGTGTGTGATCATACTTGCATGCATGTGTATGTATGAGTGCATGTGTGTATGCATGTGTGAACAAGCGTGTGTGTGCATTTTTGTGCAGTGCATGTGTACATGTTTGTGTTTGGGTGTATGTTATTGTGTGTGTTGCTATGAGTACATGCATGTGTGTATGTTTTGTGCAAATGTCTGTGTGTGTAAGTATGTGTGTATGTCTATGTGCATGTGTGTTAAAGTGTGCACATGTGGTTCTGTTTGTGCATATATGTGTGCATGCACATGTGTGTGCATGTAGGCATGTGTATGTTTGTGTGCATGTGTAGATGTGTGAGTATATTTGCATGTGTCTACATGTATGATTGTGTGCATATGTTTATGAGTGTGCAAGTGTTTATCAGTGTGTGGATGTGTGTGTGTGTGTATGCATGTGCATGTGAATGTGTGTGTGTGTGCATGTGCATGTGTATGCATGGGAGTGTGCATGTGTTGTGTGCATGCATACATGTGTGTGTGTGTTTGAGTGTGTGCGTGTGTGTATGTGCTGTGTGGTTGTGGGTATGTGTGTGCATCCATGTGAATGTGTGTTTATGTGTTTGTAAAAACATGTGTGTGTAGGCACGTCTTTATATGCGTGCACATGCATGTTCAGTACATATGTTCGTGAAAGCATTTGTATGCATGACTATATGTAAATGTGTGCATGTGAACGTGCATGTGCATGTGTGTGTGTGTGCAAGCTTGTGCATGTCTGTATGCACATGTTTGTACATATTAGTGAGCTTTGCATGTGCATGTGTGTGTGAGGTGCACATGTGCATCTGTGTTTGTGTGTGTATGTGTTCATGAGTGAGTGCAATTGTGTGTGTGTGTGCATGCATGCCTGTGTGTTGATGTTTAAGTGTGTATGTGTGCATTTTGTTATATGTGTGCATCATTGTGTATGTGTGCATGTGTGTGCATGTGTGATTAGGTTTGTGTTTGCATATGAGTGTATGTATTTATGTGCATGTGTGGGGGGATGTGTGTTTGTTGTCATGAGTGCCTGTTTTATTGTTATTTTGTGTGCACAAGTGTGTATATGTTTGTTTATATGCATGTGTGCTTGTGTGTGTCAATATGTGTGTATGTCTATTTTTGATTTGTGTGTGCATGTGGGTGTATGTGCTTGCTTGCATGTGTTTGCTTGTGTGCATGTTCAACTATATTTGCATATGTGTGTTTATGTGCATGTGCATGTGAATGAGTGTATTTTTTAATTTGTTTGTTTATGTGTAAGTGTTTATGTTCTTGTACATGTCTATGTATGTTTGTGTGCATGTGCATGTTTGGGAGAGTGTGTATGTGTGCATACATGTGTGTGTGCATATGCATGCATGCATGTGTGCCTTTGTGCATATGTGAGTGTGTGCATAAGTGGTTGTGTGAGTGCATGTTTATGTGCACATGTCTACCCATGGGTATGTGTATGCTATCATGTATGCATGCATGTGAGTGTGAGTATCTGTGTATACATGTATTTGCATCTATGTGTGCTTGCGTGTATGTGTCTATGCGTGGACATGAATGTGTGGGTGTGCTTGTGTGTTTGTATGTGCATGTGAATATGTGTGGATATGTTTATGTGCATGTCTGTGCAAGCATGTCTATGTGTATCTGTGAGCCTTTGTTTGTGTTGGTGTAAGCCAATGTGCATAAGAGAGGGTGTTGGTGAGTATACATCGTAGTAGGTGTGCATGTATGTGTGTGTGTGCACGTGCATGTGTGTTTGTGTGTGTGTGTTTTTGTGTTTTTGTACATCTATATGCATGTATGTGTGTGTGCATGCATGGTTGGGTGTGTGTTTCTTAGTGAGTGTTCATGTGTGTGTGCATGTACATGGGCTTGTGTGTGTGTGAATGTGTGGATGTTTTTGGTCTTTGTGAGTATGCACATACATGTCTACATGTTTGTGAATATGTGTTTTTGCATGTACATAATTATGTGTGTGTGTGCTTGCATGTGATTTTCAATGTCATTGTATGTGCATGCATCTCTATGTGTGTGTGTATGTGTTCATGTGTGGGTTTGCATGCATGTGTGTCTACATGTGTATGTTTATGCATGTGTGTGTGCATATGTGTGTGAGTGTACATGTGATTGTTTATGAGTAGGTGCATGATGATGTACGTGCGTATGTGTGTACATATGTGTGCATATGTTCTTGTGTGTATATGTTTGGGATCATGCATGTGAGTAAGCTATGCCTACGTGTGAGCTTACATGTGCATATGTGCAAGCATGCATGTGCATATGTTTGTGTGGATGTACACTTGTGTTTGTGTGTGTATGTTTATGCATGTGTGAGAGTGTGCTTATGTGCATTTGCATGCATGAATGCATGTGTATGGGTGTGGATGTGCAAGCATCCATGTGTGTTGGTGAACATGTGCGTTTGCATGTGTGCATGTTTGTGTGTGTGTGTGTTTTGTGTGTCTATTTGTGCATGCATGTTTGTGCATGTGTGCATATGCTTATGCAAATGTGTGTGCATGTGTTTGCATGTGTGTGTTCACATGAGACAATGATGGTGTGTGTGTCTAAATGTGGTCTTGCATGCCTACATGTGCATGTCTTCATGTGCATGTGTGTACATGTATGTTTGTTTGTGCATGTTTGTGCATGAGTGTATATGGGTGAGTGTGCATTAGCATGAGCATGTGCACATGCATGAGCATGCTTGTGTGTCTATGTGTGTGTATGCTAGTGTTTATGTGTGCATGTGTACTATTTGTGTGTGTGCTTGTGTGTATGTATATATGCATTCATATGTATATGCCCATGCATGTGTGTGTGTATAGGTGTATGTGCATGTGAGCATTCATGTGTGTGCTTGTGTATGTGTGCACATGCATGTGTTTATGTGGGCATCTACATGTGAGTATGTTTTTGTGCATGTTGGCACATGTGTGTGTGTGTTTGTGTGTCTTTGTGTGTGTGTGTGTGTGCATATATGCATAGGGGTGAGCATGTGTGCATGTATATGTGGTTGTATGTGTATATGTGCTTCTATGTGTGTCTGTGGGTGCATGTACATGTGTAAACATGTATCTATGTATGTGTGTTTGTGTGTGTGTGGGCGGGTGCTTATGCAAGTGTGCATGTACATGTTTTCATACACATGTGCATGCATATGAGTGTGTGCATCAATGCATGTGTTCTTGTGAGATCTCATGTGTGCATGCATGCAAGTGTATGTATAGGTGTGTCTTTGTGTGCATATGTACGTGTTTTTGTGCATGTGCATGTAAGTGCATGTGTCTCTATGTGTGAGTATGTGTGTGCATGTATGTGGGTGTGTGTATGCAAGCGTGTTAATGTGTGTGCTTAAATTCATGCATGCATGTGAGTGCATGCACGTGCGTTGGTGGGTGTGTGAGCACCAACATGTATGTGGCTGTGCTTGTGTTTGTGGATGCATATGTGTGTGTGTGAGTTTTCTTACATTCATATGCAGGTGTCCATGAATGCGTATATGTGTGCCTGTTAGCATGTGCACATATGTGCATGTGCATGTGTGTCTCCACCTATGTGTGCATTTATGTCTATGTGTATGTGTGTTTTTATGTTCACAAATCTATGTGTTGGTGTGTGTGCATGCATACATGTATATGCATGTGGGCTTGTATGTTTATGTGTGTGTGCTTTCATATGTGTCTGTATGTGTGTGTGTGCGTGTATTTATGTTTGTGCTTTCATGTATGTGCATGTGTGCTAGTAAGTGCATGTGTATGTATGTATGAGCATGTGTACATGTGTGTGTATGTGAATGCATGTGCATTGTAGATGCATGCATGCATATGTGTGTGTATGTGTGTTTGGATGCATGTGCATGTTGATGTGCTTGTGTGTGGATTTGTATCTATGCACAAAAATGTATATATACATGGGTGCATGTAGGTGTGTACGTTTATGCCTATGGTCGTGTGTGGGATTTTGAGTGTTTCTTAATGAGTGCATATGTATGTGTGTTCATATGAGCATGTGTGTATGCATGTGTGTCTGGGTGTTTATGCGAGTGTGCGTGTGCATGTGTGTGTATTTGTGGATGTACATGTGTTTGCACATTTTTATGCCTATGTGTGTTCATGTCCACACTTGTGTAGGTGTGCATGTGTGCATACAAGCATGTGTGCATGTGTGTGTGTTTATATATGTGTGTGTATGAACATGTATATGCATGTGCATATGCTTATATGTGTGTGCATGTTTGCATATGTGAGTGTGAGTGCATGTGCATAAGTTTGTTTGGGTGTGCCCATATGTGTGCATGTGCATGTGCCTATGTTCTTGTGCATGTTTGTGTGTTCGTGTGTCAACATGTGACATGCATTAATGTGTGTGTGTGTACATGTGCAAGCATGCATGCATGTGTGTATGTACAAGTGTGCATGCATTTGTGTGTAGTGCATGTGTGTTTTTGTGAGTGTGTGTGTGTGTGTGTGCACCTATGTGTGTTTGTGTGTGTGTATGTGATTGCATGTGTATATGTTGTTTATATATGTGTGTGCACAAGTATTTTTATGTGTTTGAATGTGTGCATTATGCATATGTGTAGGCATGTGTTGGTGCACGTGTTGGTGCATGTGAACATATGTGTGTGTACACACATTCTTGTGAATTTGTGTAAATGTGTGCATGTGCATCTATGAATGATTATGTATGTGTGTGATATGTGCGTATGTACATTTATGGATATGCATTAGTCTGTGTGTACGTGTGTGTTTGTGCATAAGTGCATGTTTGTGTGCATGTGTTTCCATATGAATGTGTGCACGTTCTTGTGTTTTTGAATGTGCTTGTGCATGTTTTATGTCTATGAGGCTTTGTGTGTGTTATGCATGCATCATATCCATGCACATGCATGTGTGTATGGATATGTGTACACACTAGTTATGTGATGCCTATGTACAGGCACACTTTAGTTAGTGCATACAGAAATGTATCTCTGTGCATGTGTGAGCTTGTGTACATGTGTGTAGGTGTGTGTGTGTGTGTGTGCATGCATAAACATGCATGAATTTGCATGTGACTGTGTGTGTGTTTGCGTGTGCATATTTTTTTTGTGTGTGTACATGTGTTTGTGTGGGTGTGCATGTGTGTGTGTGTTTTTTGTGTCGATATTTGTGCATGCGCATGCATTCACGCACATGTGTGCATGCTTTTTTGGGTTTTAGTGCATGCATGAGTGTACATGTGTGTTTGTATGTATCTATAGGTGCTTGTTCATGTGTGGGTGTGTGCGTATTTGAGTGAGTACTTGTGAGCATATGTGTGTGTTTACCTATTGTGTGTATGTCTGCATGCATATGTGCATGTACATGTCGGTGTGTGTATGTGTATGTGTGTGCATAAGGACGCGTGTATGTTTTTGTGTTTGCATATGTGGGTGCGTGCTTGTATGCATGTCTATGTACATTCTCCTATGTGTGTGTGCTTGCTCATGTGATTGTGCATGGGTGCATGTGTATGTGTGTGTGCATATGTATATGTGGCTATTTACAAGCATGCATGCACATGTGTCTATTTATGTGTCTACATGTGTGGGTATGTGTGGTTGGGTGCATGTGCTTGTTTGTGTGTTAGGGCAAGTGTGTGTGTATGTCTATGCATGTGTGTGGAAGGTGTGTGTACTATTGTATGCCTATGTATGTGTGTGTGTGTGCACATACATACACTTTTATGTGGATGCGTGAGGGCATATGTGTGGTTTTGTGCATTTAAGTGTGCATGTGCATGTGTCTATATTTATATGTGTGTATGTGTATGTGCACATATGTGTGTATGTGGGTATGTGTATGTGTATGTGCATGTGTGCATGGGTGTGCACGTGTGTTTATCTTTGTGTTCATATATGTGTGTGTATGTGTGTCTATTTGAGTGTGTGTGTGTGTGTGAGTGTGCATGTGATTGTGTTTGTGTTTGTGTGTAAGTCTATGCTTACCCATGCTTGTGTGGTTGTGCATGTGTGCATGCATGTGTGTGTGCATGTGTGTGTGTTTATACATGTGCATGTGCAAGAATGTTTATGCACGTGTGCATTTGCCTATGTTTATGTACATGTCTATATATGTGAGTGTGAGTGCATGTGCATGTGTGTGTTCATGTACATGTGTTTTAATGTGTGCATGTGCATGTGACTTTTTTCTTGTGCTCATTCATGTGCTAGTGTGTTTGTGTGTGAGCATGCAAACATGTGTAAATGTGTGGGTTTGTATGTACGTGTGTGCTTGCTTGCATCTATATTTGTTTGTGCATTCATGCATGTTAGTGTGTGTGGGTGCATGTGTGTATTTGAGAGTTTGTGCATGCATGTCTGTATGTGTCTACATGTATGTAGGTGTGTGTGTGCACCTATTTGTGTTCATATGTGTGCATGTGATGGCATCTACGTGTGTTCATGTGCATGTACACCTGTGCATATGTGTTTGTATGTGTGTATGTGTGCATATGTGTATGTGTGTGGGTGTGTGTTGGTGCACATGCATGCATTTGTGTGAGCACACATGCTTGTGCATTTGTGTGAGTGTGTGCAGGTGCATCTATTCTTTCTTGTGTATGTGCATGCATATGTGTGTACATGAGTAGATGTGCATTAGTCAATGTGTGTATGTATTTTTCTGTATATGTGTGTGCACGTGTGTATGTGTTCCTAGAATATATATGTACATGTCCATGTGTTTTTTCATGTGCATATGCATGTTTTATGTTTGTGAGCCTATGTGTGTGTATGCCTAAGGCTATGCATATGCATGTGCTTGTGTATACATGTATGTTTGTGCATGGATGTCTGTGTCTATATGTATGCATGTTTGTGTGTGTGTGTGTGTGTGCATCTATGTGCTTATACATATGTGTGTGAGTGTGTGGTTTTGCATACATGTGTATTTGTGTGAGTGTGTGTACATGTGTCCATGCATGTGTAAAAGTGGCTATACATGTATATAAGTGCAGATGTGCCTAGGTGTGTCCACATGCTTTTGTATGTGTGTTTTGTGTGAGTGTGTATGTGTGTTGAGCACATGCATGTGCGCATGTGTGTGGAGGGGTGTGGATGTGTGTGTTGTTGTGTGAGTGCATGTGCATACAAGTGTGTGTGTGCTGTCATCTATGTGGGCATGTGGTGATTTGAGTGTTTGTGTGTGTTGTGCATGTGTTCGATTGCATGGCTGTAGATGTAGGTGTACATGCTCTCATGTGGGTATGTGGGTGGGCTTGTGTTCATGTGTGTGTGCCTATGTATGTGTATGTGAATGCATGTTTGTGTGCATGCATGTGTCTATGTGTGTGCAAATGTCTGTGTTTGTTGTTATGTGTGCATTTGATTATGCGAGTGTGTGTGCTTGTCCATGTTTGTGTGGGTGTTTGTGTGATTATGTGCATATGTTTATGCATGTGTGTGCATATGCATGTCCATTTATATATTTGTGTGGGTTTCTACATGTGTGAGTGTGTCTACATGTGCATGTGTGTGCTTCCACATCTATGTGTGCATGTGTCTATCCTTTTGCTTGTTTATAGGTTTGTATGTGTGCATGTACACATATGTGAATGTGTGTTTGCATGCATGTGCTTGTGTTCTTGCATGCATGTGCATGTGTTTGTGTATGAGTGCATACACATGTGTGTTGTTGTGTATGTGTATGTGTGCATGCATATGGCTGTGCATGTATGGGCATGACTATGTACGTGTGTGCATTCATATGGTTGTGCATGTATGGGCATGACTATGTATGTGTGTGCATGCATTTATCTGTGCATTTTCCTATGCATGTGTGTGTTTGCACATGTGTTTGTGTGTGTTTGGGCATAAGTGCATGTTTATGAGTAGGTGTGGTGTGTATGTGCACATGCATGCATGTGTTTTCATGTGAGTGCATATATGTTCGTATGTGTATGCATGTGTGTATGTATATATGTGGGTGTTCATGAGTCTGTGTGTGCACATATGCATATGTGCATGTGTGTGTGTATGTGAATGTGTGTTTGCATGTACATGTGCACATTTCTATGTCTGTGAGCCTTTGTGATTACGTGTGTGTGCCTATAGGTGTGTGTGCTAGTGCATTCGTGTGTGTGCATGTGTATCTATGTGTCAATGCAAGGGTGTGTGTGCATGTGTGCATGCATACTTATATGTGTGTATGCATGTGCGTGTATGTGTGTGCATGTGTGTGCATCTATGTGTATTTGTGTAATATGCATGGGTGGCTAGAAGCTTATGTCCAATCATGCATGTGCATGTGTGTTTTTGTGTTTGTTTGTGCATGTGTGTGTGTATGGTTGTGCTTGTATGTATGTGTATGGATGTTTGCGTGTACATGCGCATGTGTGTATGTGCCCACACAGGTGTGTGTGTGTGTGCTTATGTCTACATGTATATTTGTGCATGGGTGTTAGGTGTGCATCTATGTGAATGCATGTGCATGTTTGTGTGTGTACATGTATGTATGCATTTGAATGTGTGTTTGTGTATGCATGTGCGTGTACCTTTGTGTAAATGCATTTGTGTGCAAGCATTCGTGTGTTCAGAGGCATTCAAGTGTGTGTATTTGTGCATTTGTTTGTGTGCATGTGAGAGTGTGTGCATGTGTGCATATGTGTGCTTGTGAGTGTCTATGCCAACATATGTGTGTTTGCGAGCATGCGTGTGCTTGTGTACTTGTATGTGTGGGTGCAAAAGTGCATGCGTGCAAGCATGTGTGTGTTTATGAATGTGCATGCGTGTGCATTTGCATTTACGTGAATGTATCTTTGTGTGTTTGTCAATGCATCTGTGTGTGTATGTGTACATACACGAACATGTGCATGTATTTGTGGCTATGCATGTTTGTGTGTGCATGTGTGTGTGGATTCATGTTTGTGAATCTATGTGTGCATGCATGTGTGTGTGTGTTAGCATGTGCGTGCATATATGTGCATGTGGGTGTGCGTGCAAATGTGTAGAGGACTTTTATGTGTGCATATGTGTGGTGTTTCCATGCAAGTGTGAAGAGGACTTGCATGTGTGCATATGTGTGGTGTTTGCGTGCAAGTGTGTAGAGGACTTGCATGTGTGCATGTGTGGTGATTGTGTGCACACAAAAGTATGTGTGCATGTGCATGTGTTGGTTTATGTGTGCTTATGTAAACATATGTGTTGTGTGCATGTGTACGTGCATGCATATGTGTGTTTGTGTGTGTGTCTTTGTGTATGCATGTGTATGCATGCAAGAGTTGTGAGTGTGTGAGTGTTTAGATGAGCATATGAGTATGTGTTCATGTCTACCCATGTGCATATGTGTTTTTGTTTGTTTTATGAGTGCATGTGTGTGTGTATGGGCATGTATTTGTGCTTGTTGGTGCATGTGTGTGCGTGCATGTGCGAGTGTGTGCATGCATGTTTTTGTGCATGTGTGCGCATATGTCATTGTGTGTGTGTGGGTGCTTGTTTTTTGTGCGTGTGTGTGCATGTTTGTGTGCATACATTTCTATACATGCATGCTTGCCTGTGTATTTGTACACGAGCACATGTGTGAATGTGTTCATGTTTTTGTGCATGTGTTTGTGTGTGTGTTCTTGTGTTTGTCCATGCATGTGTGTGTGTGTTTCTACAAGCATGTATATGTGGGTGTGTGTATATTTGTGTGTATGTCTATGCATGTATGATTGTTGTTGTTGCATGTGTAGGCATGTGAGCATGCAATTGTATACATGGGTGAGTGTATGCACTAGTGTGTGTGTGTATGCATTTGTGGAAGTGTGTGTGCATGTGTGGGTGTGCATGCAAGCATATGTGTGCGTACATTTTTGTGTATGTGTGCATGTGTATGGTTTTGTGAGTGTATGCATGTTTCTATGTACTTAAATGCATGTGTGTGTGCATGTATGTTTGTGCTAGTGTGTGCGTGCATGCATTCACATATGCATGTGTGTGTATGTGTGAGTTTGCATATGTTTGCACATATTTTTTTGTCTTTGAGGCTTTGTGTGTGTGTGTGTGTGGGTTCTTATGCCTATGCATATGATTGTGCTTGTATGTGCATGTTTGTGCAATTTTACATGTGTATGTGCATGTGTGCATACTTGTATATGTGTGTGCATATGTGTATGTGTCTATGTGTGTGTGTATACATGTGTGCATATGGGTATTTGTTTCTTGTGTTTGTATGGGTGGGTGGGTGGGTGTCTGTGTGCATGTATAGTTTTTTTTGTGTGTGTGTCTATGTTTGCATGTGCATGCATGTGTGTCCATGGCTGTGTCTGTGTATATGTTTGTGTGTGCATGTGTATGCATATGTTTTTACTTTTATGTGTGTATTGTTTTGTGCAAGTGCATGTGTATGCTTGTACATGTGTGTGTATTTGGGCAAGTGTGCGTGCATGTATTGGTGCACATGCATCTTTGTGTGTGCATGTCAATGTGTGTATTTTTGTGTGTGTGTGCATTCGTGTGTGTGTGTTTATTTTCTTATGTGCATGCGTTAGCATGATTACTTATACATGCATGTGTATGTGCGTGTGTGTGTATGTGTATGTGTGCATGTGCATGTGTGCATGTATTGTTGTTGATGTGTATGCATGTGTGTCTATATATTTTGAGCAAGTGTTTGTGCGTGTGGGGGTGCACATGCATGCATTTGTATTTGTGCATATTTGTGTGTATGTGTGTGTATGCTTGTGTGTGTGTCTACTATGCATGTGTATACATGCAAGTGTCTATGTATATGTGTGTGTGTGTCTGTGTTTGTTCTTGTGCACATAAGTGTGTGATAACATGTGTTCGTGTGTGCTTCTTTGTTTGAGAAACTTTGTGTGTGTGTGTGTGCTTGAGCCTATGCGTGTGCTTCTGCATGTTTTTGTGTGTGTGCATATGCATGTGCATGTCTACGCATATGAGTGTGTGTGCGTCTACATGCATGTTTATCTGCATTTGTGTGCATGTTTGTATGTGTGTGTGTGTGTGTGCATGTTTGTTCATGTGCTTTCAAGTGAGTGCATACATATATGTGTGCATGCATGCACATTTGTTCTTGTCTGTGTGTCTAGGAAGGTGGGTGAGTGTGTGCACGTAAGCATGTGTGTGTGTGTATGTGTGTGTGCTTGTATGTTTGTGCATGATTGTGCGTGTGCATGTTCATGTACATGTAAGTATGTTTTTGTGCACGTACATGCATGTGTCTATGTATGTTTAAGTGTGTGCGCACACTTGGATGTGTGCATGTGTGCTTTGAATACATTTATCTACATTTATACGTGCTTGTGAGTTTGCATGTTTGCTTGTGTATATGTGTTCGTGTGTGTGTGTATATGTCCATGTGTGGATGTCTTCATGTGCATATGTGGGTGTGTGTGTGCATGCATGTGCTAGTGTGTGCCTACACAAGCTTGTGTGTGTTTGTGTGCATGTGCATGTTTTTGTTCCTGTGTGTGGCTACATACATGTGTGTGCTTTTATGCATGCATGTGTTTGCATGTGTATGTGCATGTGTGTGTGTCTATCAAAGTGTATGTGTGTCTGTGTGGTTTCTATGTGTGCGTGTATGCATGTGCTTATGTTTGTGCATATGTGCATGAGAGTGTGTGTGTGTAGGTGTGTGCATGCATTATACGTGTGTGTGTGGTTGTGTGTGTATGGATTCTTGTCTATGTGTGTGTATGCATGTATGCATATGGGTTCTTATGTTTGTTCATGGGTGCAGGTAAGGTGTGCATTTGTATGTGTGTGCATTGGCGTATGTGTTCATGTGTGTGTGTGTGAGTGTGCATTAATGTGTGTATGTCAACATGTGCAAGTGGATGTGTGTATGTGTATGCTTGCATATATGTGTGTATGTGTGTCTACATGAGTGTGTGTGCATGAGTGTGTTTATGCATGTTTGTGTGCATTGTGCTTGCATGTATGTGCATGTGTGTGTATGTACACATGGGCATGTGTGTATACGTATGTGTCTTTGCTTGTGTGCGTATGTGTTTATGCATGTGTTTGTGTTTGTGTGCATATTCAATTATATGTGTTTTCTTCTTTATGTGTTGTTGCATGTTTGTACATATGTGTTGCTGTGCATATGCATGTGTGAATGTATGTGTGTGTGTCTATATGCATGTATATGTGTGTCTATGTGTGTGCATCTAGGTGTGTGGGTTTGTGTTTTTGTGAATATTAATGCATGTGTTTCAGCATGCGTAGGTGTTTTGGTGTGTGCATGTGTGCATGAGTGTTTGTGTGTGCGTGAGAGTGCTTGTGTATATGTGTGTGCTTGTGCATGTGAGCACATGTATGTGTGGGGGCATGTGTGTATTGTGTGTGCATATGCAAGTATGTGATTGTACATGTTTGTGTGCTTGTTTGTATATACGTGTGTGTGTGTTTGTGTGCATACGTGTTTGCACATTTGTGTATGCATATTTTTGCTTGTGTGTGCCTATGTGTGAGTGTGTGCGTGCACGTGTGTGGGTGCTTGTGTCGGGGCTAATGTGCATAAGCTTGCATTTTCTTGAGTGGACTATTATGTGAATGTGTGTGTATGCATGAACATATGTGTGTTTGCATAAGTGTGCATGTATGTGTGTTTGTGTATGTGTGTGTGTGTGAACATGTGTGCATGTGTGGGTATTTTTGTGTGTTTTTGAGTTTGTGCGCACACGCAAGTGTGATTATGACTAGGTGCTAGTTTGTATACACATGAGGGAATATGTGTATTTGTGCTTGTGTTAGTGCATGTGTTTGTGCATTTTTTTGTGTTTGTGTACATATGCATATGTATGTGTATGCATGCTAGCATGTGTGAATGTGTGTGTGTGTGGGGGGGGGGAGGAGAGAAGGGGGTGTGTTCTTGTGTGTTTGTGTGTATGTGTACATGTGTGCATGATTGTTACATGCATGAGTGTGTGTGTTTTTGGGTGTGTGTGTGATACTTCTATATTCATGTGTGCGTTTACATGTGAGTGTGTGCATGCATGTGTGTGTACATGTGTGTGGGAATGTGTATGTGATTATGTGCAGGTGCGTCTATGTGGGTCTATATTTGTGTGTATGCCTGTATCTATGTCTGTGCATGTGCGTGTGTGCATTGTGTAAATGTGTTTGTTTTTGTGTGTATGCATGTATGTGTGTGTACATGTGTGTGATAAATCATATATGTGTGTGTCTGCACTTGCATGTCTACATGTGTGTGTGCATGCATGAATGCAAGAGTGTCTGTATGCATGCACATGTGTGTTTAGGTGTGCATGTGTGTGTGCATTTAAGGGTGTTCGTGTATGTACATTTGTATATGTCTATGTGCGAATAAGTGGGTGGATGTGTGCATGTGTCTATGTGTGTTTGTATGCATGTGTGCATGCATGTATGCATGCATATAGGTGTGCATGTGTGTGTGTGCATGCATCTACAACTTCATGAGTGTGCATGCATTTGAGTGGTTACATTTCTTTGTGTGTGAGTGCATGTGCATGTAAGTGCCTGTAGGTGCACCTTCATGCATTGGAGTGTGTCTACATGCATGTTTATCTCTATGTGCCTTTGAGCATGTGTATGTTCATATGCATATGTGTCCATGCATGTTTGTCTACATGTGCCTACATGTGTTTATGTTTGTGTTTGTGTCTGTTTGTCCATGTGTGTGTGAATATGTGTGAGTGTATGTACTGGCATGCATGCACATGTGTGTTTCTGCACATATGCATGTATGTGAGCATGTGCACATTTGCATGTGCCTATGTGTGTGTGTGTTTGCATTTTTGTGCACATAGTCGCATGTGTGTGTGTGTGCATGCTTGTGTGTTAAGGTGTGTATGGGTGTAAGTGTGTTTATGTGTTCATGTGTGTGTGTGTGTATGTGTGCATTGGTGGGTGTATTTGTCTTGCTATGCATTGGTGGGTGCATGTATGTGTGTTTGTACTTCTATACACATGCGTGCATTTGTGTGAATGCTTGTGTGTGCATGTGTAATTATCTATGTATGTTTGTGTATGTGTGCTTGTGCATATCCTTTTATATATGTGTGCATGTGTGAGTGAGTGCCTATGTGTTTATATGGATGTTTGTTTGCATCTATGCATACACATCTATGTGTGTATATGTGTTTATATGTGGTAATGTGTGTGTACTTGTGTGTTTGTTTTTTTGCATGTGTTTATGTGCATTTGCATGTGTGCTCATAGGTGCACTCTTGTGTCTGTGAGTATGCGCACATGCGTGTGTGTGTTTGTATGTATGTATATTTAGATGTGTATATTGGTGTATGACTGTGTGCATGTATATGCATATGTGTATGTGGGCATGAGTGATTGTGGGTTTGTGTTCGTACAAGTGTGCGTGGGTGTGCTTGTGTTTTTGCATGCTTGTGCATGTGCATCAATGTGTGTGTATGTAAGGGCATTTGTGTGTGTGTGTGTGTATGTGCATGTGGTGTATGTGAGTGTGTATGCATGTGCTTGCATTAATGCATATGTGTAAGTGCATATATTTGTGCACTAGTATGTGTGTCTATGCATGTGTGCATATTTGTGTTCATGTTTATGCCCGATTGTGTATGTGTTTGTGTGTGTGTATGGGTGCATGTGTGTGCATTTGTGTATCCATAAATGCACTCATGCATTTGTATGTTGCATGTAAGCAAGTGCTTGTAGGTTTGTGTGTGTGTTTGCTACATGTGCATGTGTGTGCGGATGTGCGTATGTGTACGTGGTTGTGTGCACGTGTGTGTCTCTGTGTTTATGTGTCTTTGCTTGTGTGTGTGCATGTACATGTGCATGGTAGCATATGTTTGTGTGTGTTTATTTGGGCATGTGTGCATGCTTATGTGGGTGCTTTCATGCATGTGTGGGTGTGTATGAATTCATATATTTGTTTGTGAATATTTGTGTGTGCATGTGTGAAGGTGTGTATGCATGTATGTGTGTTGGTGTGTTGTATTTGTGTGCATGGTTGTGCATGTGTTCTTGTGTGCATATGTGTGTGTTAGGGGTAGGCGGTGGGGTTCATATGTGTGCATGGTCATGTGTGTGTTTTTATGTGTGCGTGTTTCTATGCAGTTGATTATGAATATTTTCTTGTAAATGTATGAGCATGCATGTGTGTGTGTATAGGTGCATGTATTTTTGTGTGAATGTATATGTGTGTATGTATATACTTGTCCATACATTTGTGCATGTTTTTGTTTGTGTGTATATATGTGTGTGCATGTTCATATGTGTGTGTGCAACTATGTGTATGCGTGTGTGTGTGGGTCTATATGGGTATATTGGCATGCGCATGGGTGTGTGTACACTTATGTGTGTGTGGATGTGGGCATGTGAGCATGCATGCATGTGTTCATGCATGTGTGTGCACGCATGAGAGTGTGCGTGGGTGTGTGTTTGCATGTGCATATATGTGTTTGTGTGCATGTGTGCACACTTGAGTATGTGTATGTCTATGTGCACGAGTGTATGAGGTTGTGTAGGAATGCATATGGGTGTGTGAGCACAAGAGAGTTTGCTATGTGTGCATGTGTACATGTGTGTGGTTGTGGATGTGTGTGCTATGCATACATGTGTTGGATGTCGGTATGTGTATGTATGTGTGCCTATGTGCATGTGTGTGCATGTATACATGTTTGTATGCTTATCTATGTTTGCATGTGTGCATGTTTGGTGTGTGAGCATGTCCATGTGAGTGTGTATGTCTATGTGTTTCTATGTGTGTGTGTGTTTACATTTGTGTGCATATGTGTGTGTGGCTATGTGTATCTATTTGTGTACATGTGTCTGCAATTGTGTGCTTTTGTGCATCTCATGTGTGTGCATGTGGATATGTATGTGTGGGTGCATTTATTTGTTGATTTATATGTGTCAACATGCCTATGTACGTAGGTATGTGTGTGTGTGTGAGTAGGGGGAAGGGGGTGTTGGTGAGTGCATGTGAGTGTGCTTGAGTTCTTCTGTGTGTGTGTATGTGCATGTCTATGTGTGCTAAATCATATGTGTGTGTGGGTGAGTGCGTGGGTGTATGCAATTGGCCATGTGTGTGAGAGTGTGTGAGTGTGTGTGTACATGTGTGTATGTGTACACAGGTGGCTGGATGTGGATGTGCATGTGCTTGTGCAGACGTATGGATGTGTGCACAAGTTTGTGTGTGTGTGTATGGTGCAAGTGTACCTACGTGCATGTGTTTATATGGGTGTGCATTTATGTGTGTGAATGTGTGGGCGTAGGTGTGCATGTTGTGTGGATGTGTGTGTGTGTGTGTGCGTGTGTGTGCATGTTGTGCACATCCAAATTTATGTCTATGTGAGCATGCATGCGTGTGAGTGTGTGTGTGTGTGCATGTCCTTATGTGAGTGTGTGTGTGTATGTCTATATGTTCATATGATTGTGTTCGCAAGCTTGCATTATTATGAATATGTTTGCGTATGCATGTGTGTGCAAGGGAGTGTGTGTGTGCGTGTGTGCATGTGTTTGTGCATGCCTGTGAGTGTGCATGCATGTGCATGTGTGTGCCTAATTTTGCTACTGTGTGTGTGGCTCTATGTGTATGTGTGTTCTCATGCATGTGTTTGTGTGCAAGTGTAAGTGTGTGTATATGTATGTTTGTGTTAGTGCATAGATGCACTTGTATGTGTGGTTGCGCATGCTCTTGTCTACATGTGTGTGTCTATGCACATTTATTTATGCTTGTATGTGATTGCAAGTGTGCATGTGTGTGTGTTTATACATGTATATGTGTGGATGTGTGCATACACATGCATGTCAGTAAGCGTGTGTGTGTTCGTGTTTGTGTGCATGTGCATGTGTAAGTGTGTGCATGTGTTGGTGTCTCCATGTGTCTGTGTATGTTAGCATGTATGTAAATGGGTTTGTGTTTGTGTGTGCGTGCATGTGCTTATTTTGGGGAGGTTTTGTTGATGTGTGTAATTGTAAGAATGTGTGTGTGTGAATGTGCATGTGTATGTTTGTGTGCTTGTGTGTGTATGGGTATGGACGTGCATGTGTTTGTGTGCATGTGTGTGGGTGTATGCATGTGTGTGTGTGTGTGCATATGTTTGTGCATGTATGTGTGTGTGTTTATGCATGTGAGCTTGTCCATGTAGCTGTAAATACATGGGTTTGTATATTTGTATGTGCATTTGGCTGCACTTGTGTGCATGTGTATTTTAAATATTTTTGCTAATTTTAAGATGGTATTTATTTTTTAAAAATTCTTTATAAAGGAATTTTATGTTACAATTGATAATTTTTATGATTAAGAAAAATAAAAATAAATGTGGAAATAGTACATAAAAGTTTTAAGTGGTTCGATTAAAACTTGAACCTATGTGCATCCCCAATCGAAGTCAAGAAAAACTTCACTACCAAAAGAGTTAATACTTGAGGTCTTTCTTTATGTTTTATTTCTGATCAATTGGAGGTTTTTTAGACAGTTCACCTCCGTTCTGCTACTATTTTGTGGGTTTAACTATAACCTGGGCTTTTGCAAGCTCAACCTCAACACAACTTATTACAAGATCAAATTGAACTTGAGGTTTCGTAATTGTCAGGCCTCCTAATCCAAATGAAAAATTAAAATATAACAAGAAATAAATTAATAATAAAAAAATAAAAATTTTCTTATTCATGTTGATGAATATAAAAAGGTAAAAGAGCTCAAAATTATGAAGATAACTCCGAAAAAGAAAGCATAGAAGGTTTAGACTTAACTCAAAGAATTTAAAATTTAGACTAATAGTACATGAAAATTGTAGCTAGAAAATTTACACCAGTGGAGTATGATGTAGCCTTTTTTTGAGATGTTAAAATTTTTTTCATATTCATTCTTTATTTCATGAATAAAGATTAAATTTATATAGAAGGCTTTTTGTTATAGGCATCACAAAGTTTAGCAAAAGCTATTTAAAAAGTTCTACCAAACAACACAAAAAGCTTTTCCAAGTGACTTAAAAAATTAATCTAAAAAGGTTGCATGCAACAACACACAAAACAACTAATTAATTAGCCATTAAGAGGAATCGACTACAATCTAATTGGAGTGATTCTAGACTCTTAGATGAAAGGATGCAATAGGGGATGAGTTATGGATGGTTAGATCAAGATGGAATTGACCTGAGCTGTTCAACTAAGTTGGTTGTGATTTGGATTGCTTAATTCATCAATGGGAAAGAAAGATTAGATTTGGACCATAGGATTCAAATTAGAGAGATTTATACCATCAAATTAAAGATAAAACATATGAAATAAGATGGAATAAATTTGGACAAGCTAATTAAAACAAATGAGATCTTAATTGTCAAAATTTGAGGCTTAAGTGAGTCCACATATGTCGGTCAAGTTTCCACCAACTGACCTACTATTAGATGGTGATGATTTATGCTTGTTTTAGGCTCTACGATAGCAAAAAGTAATAGTACTACATTGTAGACTATTAAAAGGTTTTTTAATTTATATGGATTTCATAGGGGCCATATTTCATGCCATTATATAAGATTGGCTCCCTCCTTATGTGCTTAAGAATTCATCACCTATGACACTCATATGCTTTATAGGTTAATCATGATGAAGCATTAGACCATGGCTCATTTGCATACTTTGAGTTTAGCCTAGCTCGATCGTTATGCATAGTTGTCAAGATTGTGCTCGACTAGATTTCGTTCCACCTGTCTATTGACTAGAGATTTGCATGTGCTTGTTCGAGCTTGGAAGACCTGAGAGATTACACCTGGGCACATGCTTGGGATGTAACTTAAGGTAATTTTTTAGTTTTAAAATTTTTAACAAAATTATTTTTTTAAATTTAGCCAAACTTCAACAATTAGTTTAACATAAAATTTTGTGTGGATGCATTAGTAAGATTTAATTAAAAAAAATTGAAAAATAGAATCTTATATTTCTTTAATTAACAAATGGTTTAAATAGGAATTGAAAGATTTAAATGATAGAAAAATTGAAATCCTATATATTTTGTAAATCAAGGAGATGATTAAATAATTGGATGCTTAAGTTAGGATTTCAAAGTGAGAAGAATGGATTTGTGCCTTCTAATCAATGAGCTAATATTTTATTTTAGTATGGAAAGAAAATATTTTCAAATTTGATGTACATGTTTTCAATCCTTTAAGTTTATTGAATACTCCAAGGTACTTTAAATATCTCTAGTTAGCATATTTAAAAGTGCATGCTTGTTTTTATATGTAAACCTATTTCACACTAAAAAGTTCATTAGAAAAGATGTTAAACTTTATTGCTTAACTCATTAAATACAATGGTGACTTAACAATCTCCCTATTTTGATGACAAATAATGAGATAAATTTATGTTGTAGAATATAGGCCAATCAAAGTGATATAAAGGTCACACAAGAAAAGAATTAGAGTTTCTTAACGATACAATTATATACAAAATTGGAAAAAGCGATAAATTGTTTGAGAAATATGGATTAATGATATTAAATAAACATAAATAATTAAAAATTACTAGTTTCTATTAAGTAAATATATATTAAATTTAAAAAGAGATAAACTAATTCATTATAATATAATAAAATCAATGTAATACAAATGTTATATAAGAGAAGATTTTGAGTCCCAAAATATTATAACCAAATAAAAGAAAAAATTTGAAGAAATAAGAAAAAAAATTTAGGTAAAACTTTTATTCCATGATATTAAAAAGGTTGAATCAAGAACGAATTTAAATTTACATCATAACCATTATAAATAAAATATTCAAAAATATAATAAATAAATATTTAATTAGATAGAGCTCTGCTAGATGAGTGTGAGGGGTTTGTTTCCTCTTTATTAGACCTTATTTGGAATTACTTTGCTTTTTAAATTAAATAAGCATAAATAATGATAAATTATATTTTTAATATGGGTAACTATTAATTAAACTTGGAACAAAATAAATAGAAGTAATGTTATGCATGCAAATTAAAATAAAATAAGGACATATGTGAGGAGATTTAGTGTTACATAACAAACATGTTAAACTAAAGTGAAAAAATTGAAGGAATAAGGTAAATTATATGAGAAACATACATTCTAGGATACAAATAAATTATTAAATTAGATACAAATAAAAAATCCTCATAAATCATGCAAAATACTTAGAAAAAAAATATAAGGATATCATAATGAATAATTAATTAGATAAGCTTATCGACATGAGTCTAAGGATTTTTGTTTAGTCTCTAATACATTTTAATTGAACTTTCTATGAATTATAATATTAGATAAGAATAAAACATAATAACGTATTATTTTAATATTAAATAAATAAATTTTAAAGCTAAAATTAGATAAATTGAAGCAATTAACAATACAAGTTAATATTGATGTATGAGACAAAAGTGGAGATTTAGGCAATTTTACTACATAAAGGAAAAGGTTTGAACAAAAAGGGATAAATTGTGCTAAGAAAATTACATTTTAATATACTAAGGAGATCTTGTGTAACATCTTTGATTATTAAATCAATTGTGAATTAAAATGTCTAATAATTCCTATCAAAATATTAAAAAATAAAAAAACTTTTAAAAAATATAAATTGAAATGATATAAATTGAAACACTATTTATAAGAAAATCCAATAATTATAAAATTCACATTGGAGGATAATTAGAATTACATAATAATATATCGAAATCAAAATAAAAAATTGAAATATTAAGATAAATTGTATTAGAAAGGTTAACATCACCAATCAAAATGTCTCATAAAATATTCTAAAGCCATACAAAAACATAAAAAATGCATAATTATATCAATTTAATCGAGGAGAGTTGAATGGTTTCTTTCATATTTGTTAGACCTCTTTTAGAATTATTATAAACAACAAATAAAGATGTCATAATTATTTATTATTTTAAAATTATTTAAATATGTAATGAGTTGAGATGTGATGAGTTTAAGAAGTGGAATATAAGCAGATCAAAGTAATGTAAAGGTCACACGACAAACGAATTAGAGTTTCGTAGCAATATAACTAAATGAAAGAGAAATGATTAAAGAAATGAAATACCCTGTATGAGATAGTTACATTTCATGATACTAAGGATATCAAGTATCTCATCCTCAATCATGAAATTAGGCAATATTCAAAATGTCCCATAAAAGATACCAAAATAATAGATAATACAATATTGATTATGGATTATCAAACAAAATAATCATAAATAATAAAATAATTAATATTTTAATTTTAAGTGAGTATTTATTAAAGCTAAAATAAGATAAATTGATGACATGTAATATAAAAAATTAAAAGCAATGTAAAAATCACAATATAAAAAAATTAGAGTTTGATAACAATGTCATGAAATAAAAGCAAAAATGTTGGAAAAGTGACATAAATTTTATGAGAAAATTGCATTGAAAGGTACTAAGGAGATTGAGTGGAGCATCGTCAATCATTTTAAAAATAATAAATAAAAATATCCAAAGGAACATTTAAAAATCCATTAAAACAAATTGTTTAAAACATAAAAATTAATATTTAGTCACATAGAGGTTTTGAGGATGGGTTCATGAACAATTTGTTTTTCTTGATCGAACATTGATTGGTGTTAATGAAAATTACTAAATTAAATAAGCATAAATAATAATCTTATTTAATGAGATAAAAGAAAAGTGAATGTTACATGAGAGAAGATTTAGAGATATAAAATAATTTATTAAAATAAAAGAAAAATATCTAAATAAATGACATACATTATATAAAAAAGTTGCATTCCAAGATGACAGGTTAATTGAGTGTAACTTCCTCGATAAAAAAATCAAGTACAAATAGAAATAACTCACAAATAGGGCATAAATCCAAGAAAATAAAATATTTTAAAATATAAAAATAAATATTTAGTTATATAGTGCTCGCTAAGATGGGTTTAATAAAATTTTTTTCATCTTGATCTAATCTAATTTGAAATTACTAGGAGTTACATACAGATATAAGCATATACATTAATAAATTATTATTTAAATATTAGGTAAATATATATTAAAGTTCTAATGAGATAAATTTAAATAATATAATATAAACAAATATAGAAATTACAAAGGCCATAGAAGAAGTGATTTAGAGTTACATATAATTATAACAAAAGCTTAAACTTTGAAAAACGAGATAAATTATACCAAAAAGTTGTATGCCAAAATACTTAGGAGATCGAGTTTAACATTTTCATTCATCAAGTAAGATACAAATATAAAAGCCTTTAAAATGTTTGATAGAACCCTAAAAAAATATTTAGAATAGTAAAAATGAATATTTATTTGTATTTACCATGTCGAGATGAGCTTAACTATATCTATTTCCTATTGATCAAACTTAATTCGAAACTACTATGAATTACGAACTTAAATAAGCATAAAGATTAATACAATACCATTTTAACATTAAGTAAATATATGCTAAAGCTAAAATAAGATAAATTGAAGCAATGTAATGTAGCCAAATCATAGAGATATAAATATCACCAAAGAAAAGCTTTAGAGACATATTGTAAAATAATAAAATAAAAAATACAGTATTTATAGTTTGTTACCAAATTAGATGAGTTAAAATATCTCACAAAACATGTCTTTATCATAAAAAAATATAATATTTAAAAATATATAACATAATCATTTATTTGATTAGAGCTCCTTAATATGAGTCCAATGACATCTTTTTTGTCTCAACCAGACCTCATTCAAAATTATTTTGAATTAAAAAAGTACTTAAACATAAATAATATTAAATTAATTTTTTAATATCAAGTTAATATATATTAAATTTGAAATGAGATAAATTAAAATAATATAATATAGCAAAATTTAAATGTAAGGGTGAGGCAAGAATAGAATTTGAGTTTCATAATAATACAATAAAAGAAGAGAACCATTAGAATAAATGAGATAAAGTTTGCAAAAATGTTAAATTCTATGACACAAAGGAGACTGCAACATTCTTGATTATCAAATCTAGTGAAAATTAAAAAATCTTATGAAGTGTGCTTGAATACTAGAAATATTAAATATGTAATAATATGAAATAAATATTTAGTTCGATATAGCTAACAAAGATAATTGCAATGATGTCTATTTAGTCTTTCTTAGGCATCATTTTTAAACTATTATGAATTATGAAAGTAACGGAGTATAAATTGTAATAAATTATTATTTTTATATTTGGTTAATATATAAAGAACTGAAATGAGACAAACTTAAGTAATGTAATATAAAACAATTAAAGGTGATGTAATGATCTGATCTGAGGAGATCTATAACCAAATAGAAATATGTCAAAATTAATGCAAAATGGTTAAATAAATGAGATATATTGTACAAAAAAGTTCAATTCTAAAGTAATATGGACATCAGTAGTAACAACATCTATTGTTAAAACTAGGTACCAATCTAATTACCTCGTAAAGAATTCCAAAACCCTAGAAAGAATATTATGTAGAAATATAAAAATGAAAAATTAAGTGGATATAACTTATCAAAATGAGTTTAATGATATTTATTTCATCTCAATTAGTCTATATTTATAATTAATATCAATAATAAAATTAAAAAAAGAATAAATCATAATAATTTATTGATTTAATATTGAGCAAATATATAATAAATCTTAAATAAGATAAATTAAAGCAAAACAATAGATCAAAATTAAAGCAATATAAAGGTTACAAAAGAAGAGAACTAAAGATTCATAATATTATAACCAAATAAAACTAAAATATCTAAGGAAATGAGATAAATTATAGAAAAATATTGCATTCAAATATAATGTGGAGATTGAGCACAACATCTCTAATTATCAAATCGGGTATAAATTAAAATTTTCATAAATTATACAAAAAAATATTAGAAGATGACATTTTTTTAAAAATATAAAAATGAATATTTAGTTGTATAGAGCTTGTTGGGACGACTCAAATGACATTTGTTTCATCGTTATAAGAGAACATTTTGTGGTATCACGAATTGTCTAAGTAAATAAATAGAAATAATAATGTAGTATAACCAAATCACATCAACATAATGATAAGACAAGAGAAGATCAAAGCAAAAAGATTTAAAGAAATTAGATAAATTTTATTAAAATGGGCATTACAAGATTCTAAGTCCACCAAGTGTAACATCTTTAAATAAAAATTAAAAAATTCAAATGACTAGCAAAATTTGCATAAAAATCCTATAAAATAAAATATTTAAAATAAAAAACGAATATTTAGGTAGATAGAGCTTACTAAGATGTGTTTACTGGCATCTATTCCATCTTAATAAAAATCATATGAAAATAAAACAAAATATAAAATTAAATAAGCATTTAAAATAAGTTAATATTTTTAATATTTAATAAATATATGTTAAAATTGAAATATGATAAATTTAAGTAACACATTATAACCAATGAAAGCAATGTAATGGTCATAGACGAAGAGATTCAGAGTTACATAGTAATATAACCAAATCAAAACAAAATATTTATAAAAAAAGACAAATTATATGAAAAAGTTGCATTCCAAAATACTAAGGACTATGAGTATAATATCCTTATTAATCAAATATGTTACACATTGAAACGCCTTGTAAAACTTGTTAGAAAATAAAAAACATTTAGAATTATAGAAATGAATATTTAATTAGATATACACATTGAGTCAAGTCCAAACACATTTAGGTCATCTCAATCAGACTTCACTTGGAATTACTACAAATTAACAACTAAATAAGCATAACTAATGACTAAATAAATATTAAAGCTAAATATAGGTAATTTGAAGTAATGAAATATAATAAAATCAAAATGATATAGAGGTACACGAGAGAAGACTTAGGGTTACACTATAATATATTAAAATAAAAGTAAAAAATTTGACAAAAAGAAATAAATTTTGTTGGAAGGTTACACACGATGCAACTAAGGAGATGAAGAAAAACATCATTAATCATTAAATCTTTTAAAAATGAAAACATCTCATATATCATGCCCATATTCTAAAAAATTAAAATATTTAAATACGTAATAATGCACATTTAAATAGATAGAGCTTATCGAGATGAGTCTAAATTTTTTTTAATCTTGATCAAATGTTGTTTGGTTATATTTAAAAATCTTAAATAAATATTTACTATATTAGAGTTTATAGAGTTTACAACAATGTTTCATTTGTGTTGATCAAACCTTTCTTTTGAATTACCACGAATTAAAAAATAAATAACCAAAAAAATAAATTATTGTAATACTTAGTGAATATATAATAAATATTAAATAAGATAAAATTAAGTAAGGTAGCAAAGCTAAATCATTGTGATGTAATGTTCACACTTAAGAAGATTTAGAGTTATATAGTAATATAGCAAAATCAAAGTAAAATGTTAAAATAAAAGAAAAATGTTACATGAAAAGTTGCATTTTAAAATACTAAGGATATTGAGTATAATATTCATAATCACAAAATTAGATATAAATCAAAATGTCTCATATTGCATTTTCCAACCCTAGATAATAAAACATGTGAAATATAAAATTACTATTTAACTTGATAGTTCATGGAGACAAGTACAACATTATTTGTTTCATCATGATCAGACATGGTTTGTAATTGATATTAATTACCAAAATAAATAAAGATAAATCAAAATAAATTGTTATTTTAATATTAAGTACATAGGTATTCAAGCATAAATAAGATAAACTTAAGCTAGAGATGATTTAGAGTTATAACGTAATAAAACAAAATCAAAGAAAACTATTTGAGGAAGTGACAAATTGTATGAAAATTTACAATGTAAGATTCTATAGTGATCGAGTGTAGTATTCTCCATCATCAAACTAATTGTGAATAAAAATGTGTCTTAAAATATGGCTAAGCCTTTGAAAATAAATATTTAAACAAACTTAAAAATGAATATTTTATTTGATAGAGCTCACTTAAATGAGTTTAATAACATTTGTTCATCTCATTTGGTCCTCATTTGGAATAACTATAAATTACCCAATTAAATATAAATAAATAATAAAAAATCATTATTTTAACTTTAATTAAATATATAATAAATTTTAAATAAGATAAATTAAAATAATTTAATATAAATAAATAAAAATGATGTAAGGAGAAAAAGAATTTCAATGTATTATAAACGAATGAAATAAATAAATTTGAAAACAAATAAGATAAATATTGTGAGATAGTTTCATTCCAAGATGTTAAGGAGATTGAGTAAAATATATAATGATATTTGTTTATTTCAATTGGTCCATAATTTTGATGCTCGAGGATATTACCTTTGATTTTATTAATATCATGGAATGCAACTTCCAAGTGCTAGTTCTCATTTCTTCAAATTTTTTGCTTTTATTTTGTTATATTTTCATAAAACTATAATTCTCACATCATGTTTCCTCTACATTGCATTCATTTAGTTATGTTATATTACATCAATTGATATCATTTTAGCTATAACATATATCTACTAAATATTAAAATAAATGTAAATAAGTATTTTTACTTATTGACTCTGGTAATTTATAGTAATTCTAAACGAGGTTTGTTTAGAAGATAAAAACATTTTTGGGCTCCTGTTGATAGGCCTTATGCTATTAAATAATTATTTTTATATTTTTAAATGTTTTATTTTCTAAAGTTTTGGCATGCTTTAGGAGATATTTTTATTCATACATATTTTGATGATAAAAGATATTAGACTTGATCTCCTTAGTATCTTGAATGTAATTTTCCCTCATAATTTATCATACTTTATCGAATGTTTATATTTTATTTTGTTATAATACTATGTAAACCTAACTCTCCTATTATATGACTTTAACTTCACTTAGATTTTATTATATTATATTACTTATATTTATCTCATTTCTACTTTAATATATAAGTGTTTAATATTAAAAAAACAATTTATTATTATTCAGATTATTTAATTTTGTAATTTACAATAATTCAAAATGATATCTGATCAAGATGAAACATGCATCATTGTTCTAGTCTAGTGAGCTCTCACGAATTAAATACACATATTGATATTTTCAATAATTTTTTGTAATGTAATGACATGCTTTATGAGATATTTTAATTTATACTTAATTTGATGCTTGATGATCCCACACTCAATCTCCTCAGCATCTTTGAATGAAACTTTTCACATAAAATTTATCTCATTTCTTCAAATTATTTGCTTGAATTTGGGTATATTGCTATGAAACTCTAAGCCTTCTCTAGTTAGACATTTAAATCACTTTGAATAGGTCATATCACAATGCTTTAAGTTATCTCAATTCAGTTGTAATATATTTTTTATTTTATATTAAAGTAAAAACTTATTTATATTTGCATCAGTAACTAATAGTAATCGAAATAAGGTTCAATAAAAAAAATGAATGTTGTTGGCCTTGCCTTGACAAGCTTTATCAAATTAAATTTTTTTAAATATTTACTTTCTAAGGATTTGGCATACTTTAAGAGGTATTTTGATTTACACTTCATTTGATGATAGAGAATGTTATGTCTTTCACCACAATATCTTAGAATGTAACTTTACAATTAATCTTGTTTCTTGTACTTGTTTTTATTTTGATTTGTTTATATTACAATGTAAATCTGTATCTTTTTTAATGTGACATTTACATAATTTTGAATTTGTTGTATCAGATTACTTCAATTTATCTCATTAGAACTCAGATATATTTTTTCTTAAATTTAAAATAATAATTTATTATTATTTATTCTATTTGTTTCAGAATTAATAGCAATTCCATGGGATGCATGATCATGAAGCAACAAATATTGTTAGACTCATCTCCATGATCTCTCTCAAATTAAATAATAATTTTGAAATTTTTAGATAGTTTAATTTTTTAGGGTATTGGCACAAATTATTAGACATTTTAACTGATACATGATTTAAATAAGGAGGTATTACAATCAATCTATATAATATCATAGAATGTAACATTATTATACAATCTATCGTATTATTTTAATTTTTTTATTTGACTTGGACATATTACTATACAGCATAAGCTTTTCCTAATATGATCTTGAGATTACATTAATTTGGCTATATTAGAATGCTTCAATTTTTTTCATTTCAACTTCAACGTATATTTACATGTTATTAAAAAATAATTTATTATTATTTATGCTTATTTACCTTGGTAATTCATATTAATTTCAATTGAGATCAAGATGAAATGAAACAAAATTAATGGACTCACATCTTAAAGAGCTTTATCTAATCAAATAATTATTTTTAAATTTTTAAATTTTTAATTTTCAAGGGTTTAGCATTCTTTATCAGATATTTTGATTCATATCTGATTTGATGATTGAAATTATTACACTTAATCCCCTTAGTATATTAGAATATAATTTTCTCATAACATTTATTTTATTTTGCCAAAATGCTTGCTTTGATTTGGTTATTTTACTATGGAACTGACATCTTTTCTCATATGACCACTAATTCAAGATCATTTGGCTAATAGATTCAATCCATCTCATTTCAATTTTAATATATTTTTACTAAATAATAAGATAACATTTTTTTATTATATATGTTTATTTAATTTTGAAAATTCTTGTAATTCAAAGTGAGCATCGATCATGACGAAACAAATAACATTTGACTTAGCATGACAAGCTCTATAAAATTAAAGTTTCATTTTAATATCTTTAAATAACATTTTTAAAGGTTTTGATAGCTTTATGATTTATTTTGATCAGTACCTCACATAAAAATTAAGGATGTTACACTTGAACTCCTTAGTATTATGGAGTAAAAATTTCCCACAAATTAATATGATTGTTTTTCCAATTTTATGTTTTGATTTGGTTACATTACTTTATATCCAAATCTCCTACCATCTGGCATTTACATCGATTTGAGTTTTTGAATTAGAATACCTCAATTTCTCACATTCAATATTACTATATATTTACTAAATCTAACAAATAGTATTAATTTTTATTTATGATTATTTTGACTTTAAATTTGTAGTTATTCCAAAACTAGTCTAATAATTATGAAATAAATGTCATTGAACATGTCTTGACATCCTCTATGTAATTACAAATTTATTTGCATATTTTTTTAATAGTTTATTATCTAAGTTTTAGCTTACTTTATAAAACATTTTCATTTGTATCTAATTTGATTATTAGTTATCTTGCAATTGATCTACTAAATGTCTTAGAATATAGCTTTTCTTCATAATTTATCTCATTTTTAAAAATATTTTTGCTTTTATTTTGTTTTATTACTATTTGACTCAAAATCTTCTCTTAGGTGACCATTACATGGCTTTGAACAAGTTATATTGCATTGCTTCTATTTATTCTATTTTAGTTACAATATATTTTTTAATTAATATTAAAATAATAATTTTTTGTTATTTGTACTTATTAATTTTCATAATTTGTAATATTCTTAACAAGGTTTGATTGAGATGAAACAAACATTGATGGACTCATCTCCAACATCTCTTTCCTATTAAAAATTCATTTTTTATATTTATGGATATTCAATTTTCTATGGTTTAGGCATATTGATAAAAATATTTTTGTTTGTACCTAATTTGATGGTCAACAAAATTACATTTGATTTCATACTTTTCTTGTTGATTTGGTTATATTTACATCACTTTAATTTGAAAATTTGTAATAATTCTAAACAAATTATGATCAATATTAAAGTAAAGTCAATGAACTTGTCAAAAGAAATTTTATCAAATTAAATATTTATTTTTACATTTTCAAATATTTCATTTTTTATGATTTCGACAGATTTTGTCATTTTTATTCATGGAAAATTTGATGATCATTGATTTTACTCTTAAACTCTATATTTTCTAGGAGTTTAGTAGAGTTTGAGAGATAGTTTGATTTGCACATAATTTTTCAATCAAGGATATTGTGCTCTATATTATACTATGTTAGAATATAACTTTCCCTAAACATTTTTCTTATTTTTACAAATCTTTCACTTTAATATCATAATATTATAATGTAATTCTTAATCTCTTCACATGTGACTTTTATATTGATTCGAATTGTTTTATTACAATACTTTAATTTATCTTCTTTTAGGTTTAATTTATATTTAGTTAATATTAAAATATTAACTTTTTATTATTTTTGCTTTTTTTATATGGTAAGAAATACTTAGGAATTCAAATAAGATTTAGTTGAGATGAAATAATAATGATAGACTCATCTTGAAAAGCTATGTCTAATTAAGTATTTATTTCTTTGTATAATTATTTTATTTATTATGGTCTTAGAAAGTTTTACGAGTCTTTTCAACTTATGCTAGATTTCATAATCAATGATATTACACGTCTCTTTTGGATCAAGTAACAAAACTTTCTCCTACAATTTGTCTCATTTCGTCAAAGGTTTTGCTTTATTTTAGTTATATTATTGTCTAACCCTAAATGTTCTCCTTTTATGACCTTTTACATTGCTTTAATTTTATTATATTACATTGGCTTAATTTATCTCATTTTAGTTTTAATATATATATTTACTTAATATTTAATTTTTTTATTATTATTTATACATATCAACTTTGGTAATTCATAGAAATTCAAAAAGTGCGGTGATCAAGAACAAAACAAATCTCTTTGAACTAGTTTAACAAATATATAATTAAATATTTCTTTTTATTTTTTTGGTAAAATAATATCCTTTTGTGGATTTTGCAGACCTTATGAAACATTTCGATTGGTACTACTAGTGATAATCAATGATATTATATGCAATCTTCATAGTATCTTAGAATATAATTTTACAATATAATATATTTAAATTTTCAAATATTTAACTTTTATTTAATTATATTAGCTTGTACCTCTAACTCCTCTCTTTTGTGACATTTACATGTCTTTTGGCTTTTCTATATTAAATTATTTCATTTTTATTTTATATATATTTAATTAACATTAAAATAATAAATTGTTATATTTATGCTTATTATCTTTGGTAATTCATAACAAAAAATATTGTTTGTTGGTCTATATAAGCTATATCTAATTAAATAATCCTTTTATATTTTTATATATTTTATTTAAAAAGGTTTTCAATCACTTTATTAGGCATTTCTATTCCCTCGCTTTTGGATGATCCATGATGTCATAGTTAATCTCTTTACTATATTAGAATGCAACATTATCATATATTTTATCTTTCATTTTTTTAAGTTTTTATTTTAAATTTATTATATTATGTAATTGTAAATCTACTCTCATGTGATCATGTCATTTCTTTTGATTTTTAATATTACATTGCTTTAATTTAGCTTTTTTAATCTTTAATATATCTTTACTTTTAAAATAGTAATTTATTATTCTTTACATTAATTCTAAATGGAGTCTGCTTGAGATAAAATAAATATTATTGTACTTATCTCGAGCAGCACTATTCAATTAAAAATTTACTTTTATATTTTTAATATTTTAATTTTAATGATTTTTAGATTTTGTATAAATATTTATGACTTGTAAGTAATTTGATGAATAAGGATGTTATACTCAATATATTTTGCTTCTTAGAATACAATTCTCTTGTAACATTTGACTTGCTTCACCAAATTATTTGTTTTGATTGGGTATATTACTACGTAATTCTAAATCTTTACTCTTGTGAACTATAAATAGCTATAGTTTGGTAATATTTTTTTTGCTTCAAGTTATTTTAATGTAATTTTGATATATATTTACTCAATACTAAAAAGTAATTTATTATTATTTATATTAATTTTTATGGTAATTTATAGTAATTCCAAATTATGTCTGATTGAGACAAAACAAATGTCGTTGGACTCATCTCGATGAGTTCTATTTGGTTATATATCAAATTTCATATTTTTAAATATTTTTTTTAGATTTTTTTATGCTTTATGAGACATTTCAATTCATGCATTATTTGATAAGTGTGAATTTTATGCTTAATTACATTAGTCTCTTGGAATGTCATTTTTCTTTTCAATTTAACTTATTATTTCAAATTATTTTGCTTTGATTTAGTTATATTACTATGTGACTCTAAATCTCATCTTGTATGACCATCATATCATTTTATGTTTGCTATATTATCTTTCCTCAATTTATTTTATTGTTATTTTATTATAAATATTTACTTTATAATAATATAATAATTTATTATTATTTCTCATTATTTATCTTGATAATTTGTATTAATTTAAAAATAGGTCTAAATAATTAAAAATAAATATTATTAAACTCCACACTGTGAAGTCTATTTAATAAATATTATTTTATATTTTTAAATATTTTATTTTCTAAGGGTTTTGGCATACTTTATGTGATATATTTATTCATATCTTATTTTATGATCATGGATATTACTCATGATCTCTTTAGTATTTTGAAATGCATCTTTAATGTACAATTTATCTTATTTCTTCAAGTTTTTAATTTTGATTTAGATATATTGTCATGTAACTCTAAATCCTATATCGTTTGAGCTTCACATATCTTTAAATTTATTGTATTAAATTACGCAAATTAGGTTATTTCAACTTTACTAAATTTTTACTTAATACTAAAGTTAGATTTTATTAATTTTTTTGTACATTTAATTCAGTAATTCTTAAAAATTTAAAATGAGATATGATCCAAATGAGACAAACATCATTAGACCTAGCATGAAAAGCTCTATCCAATTTTGTATTTAGTTTCTTATTTTTAATTTTTTTCTTGTTATTTGCATCCATTTTGAGGCATTGTAATTCATAACTAAATTTTTTGATCAAAGATTTTACACTCAACCTTTTTAATTTCATGGAATGTACTATTGCTTTACAACTTATGTCATTCTTTAAAATTATTTACTTAGATTTTTAATGTCTCTATGTAAATCAAAATTCTTTAGCTTAATTATATATTTCTATAACATTAAAATTAATATTAATTATCATTTAAGCTTATTTTTTTAGTTAATTCAAATTAATTCAAAATGAGATCTAATAGATATGTACTCATTATCATTATAATTCTCTTGAATAGGACAACCTAATTTAATTATTATTTTTTATATTTTTAAATGTTTTACTTTTAAATATTTTTAGAAACTTTATGAGTCATTTTGATTCATTTCTAATGCGATGATTAAATATATTACACTTGATCACATTAGTATCTTTGAATGTAATATTTCAATATAATTTATCTAATTTTTTATATGTTTTGCTTTGTGTTGGTTATATTATAATGTAACTCTAAATCTCTTATCATTTGACCTTTGCAATACTTTGATTTGTTTTATTATATTGCCATAATTTATCTCATTTTAGCTTTAACATATATTTATTTAACATTAATATAATAATTTTTAATTATTTTCTCTTACAGCTTTTAGTAATTTGTAGTAATTTGATATTTAATTTTACAAATTTAATTCTCTTAGTTTCTAAGATTTCTTTATGTTTAACTAGACGTTTTAATTTGTATTTGATTGAATATTTAGCGATATCATACTAGATCTCCTTACTATCTTTGAGTGCAATATTCCTATACAATTTATCTTAATTCTTCAAATTTTTTGTTTCAATTTATTTATATTACTATGAAATCCTAATTCTCCTCTTAGAGACCGTTACATCTCTTTTATTTGGTTATATAATATTATTTCAATTTATGATATTTCAACTTTAATATATATTTAATTAATGTAAAAATAATAATAATTTACTATTTATGATTATTTAATTTATTAATTCATTATAATTCAAAATAATGTCTCATTAAGAGGAAAGAAACATTATCAGACATTTCCCATTGAGATCTATCCAATTAAAAATAAACTTTTATATTTTTAAATATTTTATTTTATAGGGCTTTTGCATACTTGAAAGAAAATTATGTTTTCTTTCTTATTTGATAATCAAAGATGTTATGCTCGATCTCCTTAGCTACTTGGAATGTAACTATCTGGTATAATTTAACTTATTTCTATAAATATTTCTGTTTTATATTTATGTTACTCAAAATATGATCTTATGTCACCATTACATAGCTTTTGATTAGTTATGTTACATTGCTTGATCTTTTTTTTATTTAAACTTTAACTTATGTTAATTTACTATGAAAATATTAGTTAGTTATTATTTATGGTTATTTAACTTGGTTATTCATAGTAATTCCAAACTAAGTCCAATTAACATGAAATAAAAATCACTTATCTAAAAAAACTCTATCTAAACAAATATTCATATTTATATTTTAAAATATTTTATTTTCTATGATTTAGGCATGCTTTATAAGAAATTTTGATTTGTACTTCATTTATAATCAAGGATATTACACTTGATATCTTTAGTGTCATGGAATGATGGTTTCTTATTACATTTATCACATTTCTTTAAAAGTTTCACTTAGATTTGGTTATATTAGTATGTGACCATAAAGCTCTTATCATGTTAACTTTAAATCATTTATTTGGTTAAATTAAATTACTTCAACTTATCTAGTTTTAACTTCACCATATATTACCTTAATATTAAAGTATTATTTTTTTATTTTTTACTTATTTACTTTCATAATTCATAGTAAATGCAAATGAGGTTCAATTGAGGTGAATGAAAAGTCATTATACCCACCTCAACAAACTCTATCTAATTAAATGTTCATTTTTATAATTCTAAAAATATTATTTACTAATTTATCTGTATGCTCTATTTGTTTTTTTTATTTGCACTTGATTTGATGATCAAGGATGTTATACTTGATTCCTTTAGTATTTCTAAATGTAGCATTCATGCAAAATTTAACTAATTTGATCAAATGTTTTTGATTTTGTTATGTTACAATGTAGTACTAAATCTCCTCTTTTTTTTAACCTTTACATTAC
Organism: Vanilla planifolia; assembly: GCA_023846275.1. NCBI lineage: Eukaryota > Viridiplantae > Streptophyta > Magnoliopsida > Asparagales > Orchidaceae > Vanilla > Vanilla planifolia. The sequence goes on along the minus strand of JAIUJO010000086.1, from coordinate 241,256 downwards.
TTTGATTGTGATATATAACATTGCTCTAATATAACACATTTCGACATTAATATATATTTACTTATAGCTAAATTATTTATGTTTTTTAACTTTGGTAATAGTAGTATTCCAAAATTGGCTTAATCAAGAAAACATAAACACACTTTGACTCATTTCCGTTAACTCTACCGAATAAAATATTTATTTTTATAATTTTAAATATTTTTTAGTATATCAGCATGATTTATAGGGCATTTGAAATTTAAACTAGTTTGATGATCGAGTGTGTTATACTCGATTTCATTAGTAACTTCGAATGCAACAATCTTGTTTAATTTTTCTTAATTTCTACAAATTTTTTGTTATGATTAGTTTATAAAAATTATGTAACTCTAAATCTCATCTTATATGACTTTCACTTCAATTTTATTCTTTTGTACTTCATTACTTCCAGCTTTGTCATTTTAGCTTTACTACATATTTTGTTAATATAAAAATAATAATTTATTATTATTTATGCTTATTTAAATATTTAATTCACAACAATTAAAAGTTTTTTGTGTAGTTTATCTCATTTAATAAAAATGTTTTCTTTGATTTAGTTATATTTTGATTTGGTTAACTCTAATTCTTCAATTTATCTCACTTCAAATTTAACATATATTTCCATAATATTAAAATAATAATTTATTATTTTCATGATTATTTTTTAATATAATTCAAGGAAATTCCAATCAACGTCTAATCGTGATGATGCAAACATCGATAGAGTTGTTCGATGAGCTTTGTAGAATTAATTTTTTTAAAAGTTTTAAATATTTTATTTCTTAAGATTTTGGTTGGCTTTATGTGACATTTTTGTTTGTGCCTTATTCTACCATCAAAGATGTTGCACTCAATCTCTTTAGTATCTTATAATGGAACTTTCTCGTAAAATTTATCTAATTTTTTCAAATTCTTTGCATCAATTATTTGAGTATATTACTCTGAAACCTTATTTCTCTTCTCATGAGACATATACATGGCTTTGATTTTTTTACATTACATTACCTTCATTTACCCCATTTCTACTTTAATAGACACTTACATAGACTTAAATTAAGAATTTATAATTATTTATTCTTATTAAATTTTATAATTCATGATAAATCCAAACAAAATCTAATTAAGATGAAAAATATCTTTTGACTTATCTTGATAAAATATATCCAATTAAATATCATTTTTATTTACCTTAGTTTACCTTTGTAATTTTTTAGCAATTTAGAGCATGCTTTGATCAAAATGAAAAAACTTTTTTTAACTAATGTCATTGAGCTCTATCCAATTAAATATTTATTTTTATTATTTGAAATGATATGTTGTTTTAACTTATATAATGAGATATTTCAATTGTCTCCAGAATTTATGAAATTTTTTTGTCATACTTGATTTAACAATCTAAGATCTCACACTCGATCTCATACTTTCTTGCAATGCAAATTTGTAATACAAGTTATCTCATTTCTAAAAAGTTTTCTTATTCATTTTCTTATATTACAATGAAACTCTAAATCTCCTCTTATGTGATACTTTTATCACTTTGATTTGGTTATATTAAATTCTTTTAATTTATGTCATTTCCACTTTATTATATATTTACTTAATACTAAAATAATTATTTCTTATTATTTATGCATATTTAATTTTTTGATTTGTGGTAATTCCAAAAAAGGTTTAATTGAGATAAACTAAGCATTATAAAACTTGACTTGACTAGCTCCATCTAAATAGATATTCAATTTATAATTTTAAATATTTAGTTTTTATGGTTTTTGCATGCTTTATGAGAAACTTTGATTTTTATGTGATTTTATTATCATAGATGTTAGACTTAATATCATTAACTTCTTGGTAAGTGGCTTTTCATTAAAAATTCATTAGATTTTTTTTATTTTTCTATATTACTATGTAACTCTTAACCTCCTCTTTTGTGACATCAACAAGTCTTTTATTTCATTATAATACATTGCTTCTATTTATCTAATTTCAACTTTAATTAATATTTACCAAATATTATAATAATAATTTGTTATTATTTATGCTTATTTACTTTGGAAATTCAAAGCAATTCTAAAAGAGTTATGGTCAAGAAGAAATACACATTGTTAAACACTTATCGACGAGCTCTATCTAATTAAATTTTTATTTTTATAAATTTTTAAATATTTTTTATGAATTTAGCATGCTTCGTGAAATATTAAAATTCTTTAGTTTATGATTGAGTATGTTACACTTAATCTTGTTGATTTCTTGGAATTTAGCCTTTCATTATAATTTTTATCATTTCTTTATATTTTATTTTAAACTTTGTTATATTTCTTTGTAACTATAAATCTCATCTCATGTCATCTTTATATCATTTTATTTAGTTTGACCATGTTACTTTAATTTATTTCATTTTTAGCCTTATTATATATTTATTTAATATTAAAAAATAATTTATTATAATTTATGCTTTGTTACTTAGGTAATTTATAGTAATGCTAATCAATGTCTGATTAAAGTGAAACAAAAGTCATTAGACTCATCTTGATGAGCTTTGTTGAGTTAAATATTTGCATTCATATTTTAAAATATTTTATTTTTTAAAGTTTTGTTATGTTTTATGAAATATCAATTTACACAAGATTTGATGATTAAAAATGTTACACTTGATCTCTATAATGTCTTGGAATACAATTTTCTAGTATAATTTATCTTATTTTTTAAATTTTTTTACTTTAAATTTGTTTTATTTATATGTTACTAAAAATCTCTTCGTGTATAACCTCTACATGTTATGAATTTGGTTATATTATATTATTTCAAGTTTTATCGCTTCTACTTTAATATATAATTATTTAATATTAAAATAATTATTTATCATTTTTTATGCATGTTTACTTTGGTAATTCACATTAATTTAAAAAGTCATTTGTTTGGGATGAAACAAAAGTTAATTGACTTGTATTTATGAGCTTTATCCAATTTTTATCAATTTTTACATTTTTTTAATAATTTTACTTTTTATGATTTTTCACAACTTGTTAGATGATGTCATTTATTCTTAATAGGATGATGCAGAATGTCACACTTGATATTGATATTTCATTGGAAAGAACCATGCTATAAAATTTATCTCCTTCCTTGAAATGTTGCTCTTTGACATATTTACATTACTATGTAACTTTAAATCTTCTATGGTGTGACATTTACATCACTTTGATTTTGTTATGTTACATTGCTTAAACTTATGCTTATTTACATTACTAATATGAAGTAATTCCAAATGAGGTCTAATTGAGAGGAAGCAAATGTCATTAAACTAACCTCAAACAGTTATATCAAATTAAATATTCAATTAGAATCTTTTAAATATGCTATTTTCTAAGGCTTTGGCATGATTTTTGAGATATTTTAATTCATACATGATTTGATGATTGAGAATGTTACACTCGATCACGTTAGCAACTAGAAATGTAGTCTTATTATGCCATTTATCTCATTTTCTCCAAAGTCTTTCTTTGATTTGGTTATATTATAGTGTATTAAATATTCTCACATGTGACATTTATGTCTTTCCTTTTATTATATCACGTTGCTTCAATTTATCTCTTTTCAACTTTAATATATATTTACATAATATTAAATAATAATTTATTTTTATTTATTCTTACTTATTTTTCTAATTAAGAGTAAGTTCAAATAAAGTCTAGTCAAGATGAAACAAATGTTGTTAGACATGTCTTGCTGAGTGCTGTCAAATATATTTTTTTATATATGTAATTTATTTTTTCTATGATTTTGATACACTTTATGAGAAATTATGATTCCCAATTGAATTGGTGATCGAGAACTTGACAATCTATCTCATTAGTTTCTTGTAATGTAGCATTTTTGATAAAAGTTATCTCTATACTTTAATTTATTCTCTTTAATTTAGTTATATCAATATGAAACTTTAATTTTCCTCTTATGTACCATTTTAGATCATTTAGCTTGCTTGTATCATAGTATGTCATTTACTTAATTTAAGTTCTTTAGTTTATTTAGTGGATATTAAAATCAATTTTATTATACTTTATACTTATTTAGTTTTGTAATTTATAGTAATTCAAGATAATGACTTATTAAGATAAAACAAGTGTTGTTGAACTCCTCTCGTCAATCTTTGTGCAATTATATATTCACTTTTGTATTTTTTTCTTTTATTTTCTAGGGTTTTTGCATATTTTATTGGACAGTTCTAGTCATACATTAGTTGTTGATTAGAGATGTTGTACTTGATCTCCTTAGTGCCTTGAAATGTGACATTATATTATAATTTATCTTATATCTTAAAAGTTTATCCTTTAAATTGATTATATTTGTAAGTCTAAATCTCCTCTCAAGTAAGCTTTACATGTCTTTGATTCTTTTATATTATATTACTTCAATTTACATTATTTTTGCTTTAATATACATATATATATATATACTTAATATTAAAATATTTATTTATTTATTTCTTTAATAATTCATAGTAATTCCAAGGGAAATCTAGTTAAGATGAAACAAAGAGTCATTTAACTAACTTGATGACCTATATGCAACTAATAGTTAATTTCATATTTTTAAAAATTTTCGTTTTGACTTTTTATTAGTTTTTTGAATCATTTTTATTTATACCTTATTTGATAATCTAGGATATCAAACACAATCTCATTAGTTTCTTGGAATGTAACTTTTGTCTTATAATTTATCTCATTTCTTATAATTTTTCTCTTCTACTTAGTTTTATTATTATGAAACTATAAATATCCTCTTATGTGATATTTACATTACTTTGTTATAGTTTTATTATATTGTTTTAATATATCTCATTTTAGCTTTACAACATTTTTACTTCAAATTAAAATAACATTTATATTATTTTCTTTTTTTTATTTTTAATTACTTTGTTAATTCATTGTAATTTCAATCGAGGTCTGATTAACATGAGAAAACATCTTAAGAGAGACTCGGCAAAATTTGACTATTTAAAAATTAATTTTTATGTATTTTAATTAAGTTCCCATTCATAAGTCAGACTTAAACAATTACCAAGTTGAAGTGATACTATATTAGAAACTGAAAGAAAGTGTTAAGTGAATGAAGGAAGGAGAGTCAAATTAAAAAAATTCATTAATCAATATCTTCCAGTAGCGTGAAGCTTTCAATTAACAAATTTCAAAACAAGGATGCAAATTAGATTAAAAATAAGGATTAGATAGCTAGAGAGGCCATTCAAAGTTTCAAAATCCATGATCAACCCTAAAAGGGTATTGTAACTACAGAGCTACTCAAAGATTCCAATGCTACATACCATGTCTTATTAAAAGAGAACCAATTGAATCATTTACACAACTACCAAGGATGAGCTAAACTTTGTAGTGGAAGAACTTATTTTTAAGGAAACTATAGGCTTAAGTGGATTCATTAGACTATTCTACAAAAAATGTATGGATGCTACCATGCCAAATCTTCAACTTGCCGCATAATAATTGTTTTGTGGATGCCCAATTACTCTATCTATAGCAAGAATATGTACCATCCAAATTCCAAAATCATAAACTATATGATCACTTAACAACTTTAAGTGAATTAGTTTCTACAAATTTGTTAGTAAGATCTTCACCAAAAATCCTTACTAATAGAATTACAAAAATAATACAAAAGATAATCTCTTCTGAAGAGTTTGCTTTTATTAAAGGGAGAAACATTGCTAACAAATTTAATGTATTGAAGAGTTGAATCAATGAAGAATTGCGACAATTTAATGATCTTAATTGTGAATTTTTATTCAATGTATTAGAAGCATTAAAATTCCACACTAAATTTATATATCTAGTAAAAAACTACTCTCATTTTAGTAGATACTCGATCATCATTAATGGATGCCCACGTGTATTTTTCAAAACCACATGCGTGAAGTAAGGAGAACCAATTTCACTTGGTTAATTAATATTGTTGCCGTGGCCCTATGTCATGGAATATGGATCATACATTATAGTGGTGAAATATACAACTTATCAACCCCAAGATGTTGTGCACATATTACCTATCCCTCATTTCTAGGTGACATCACCATCTTCATAGTAGTTTGGAAGTTATATTTAAAATGTATTTTTATGCCTAACTCTATAAATGTCAGGTTAGAAAATTATTCTACAAAATGGTGGATGATTATGTTAGATAAAGACCATTAGTAGAAGGTAAACTTAATTAAGACCAAGAAAGGGTTTGTGAAAAAATCTTCATCATTAAAAGATCTTAGAATCAAGGTCTTTAATAAGGGAAATAAACATCAATGTACTAATACATCATCAAAAACATACAAAAAATATTTGATTTTATGGAATAACAAATGACTATAAAAATGAATTAAATTCTATACCCACTTATCTCTTAATGGTGTTGGTTCCACAAAAATCTATTATAAAATGTGTCAAAATGATAATGGCAAAATTCTTCTTTAAAAGGCTAAACAGCCATAATGGTTTCCATTAGGAATTTGGGATGAAGGTATCTATCACATTAACGAAAAAAGTCATAGTTTGATAGGTATCAAACTTCAACCATGATAAGATGATTCACTAAGATTTTTGGGTAAGATATATAGATTTGAAATATTTCTTAGAACATGCAAAAATATTACAAAATAAAATTCTTAAAATTATGGAAATAAATAATTAATATTATAGAGCTCATCGTGACAAGTCTACTGATAGTTATTTCTTCTCAAAAAACCTTGCTCATAATTACTATGAATTGCCAAAGCAAAAAAGTGTGAAGAAAAATTAATTTTTTGCTAAAACTTTTAGTAAATATGTATTAAAGTTGAAACGAGATAAAATGAAAAAAAAAATAACATAACCGAATCAAAGTAATGTAAAGTACAAATGATAAAAGTAGTGTTTCATTATAATATAATCGAATAAAAAATAAAATATATAGTAAAATGAGATAAGTTTTATGGGAAAGTTACACTATAAGATGGTAAAGATATTGAGTGCAACATCCTCGATTATTAAATCAAACACAAAAGAAAATATCTCATAAATCATGCCAAAGACATACTAAATAAAGTTTTTAAACATTGAAAAAAGAAAATTTAAATCGATAAAGCACATCGAGATGATACACACTACATTTATTTTTTCTTATTTAAACCTAGTTTGGAATTAGTTTGAATCACTAAATTATAAATGATCATAAATGAAAAGAAATTATTATTTTAAATGATGTAAACATACAGCAAAACTTAAATGACATAATTTTTAGAAATATAATATAAGCAAATCAAACAGATGTATATGTCAAATTAGAGGAGATTTAGAATTATAAAATAATATATCTAAAACAAGGGAAAATAATTTTATTACTAAAATATGATACATTAAGGTAACATAATATTTCTAAATTAATCAGATCAAAAGGTCACATAAGAGGAGAACTGGAGTTTCATAGTAATATGACCAAATTAAAGAAAAATTTGAAAAATTAGATAAAGTATCCAAAAACGCTTCATTTGAAGCTACCAAAGCGATTGTGAGATTGCCAATTATCAAAATCAATTATGAATTGAAATGACTCCAAAGCATTCCAAAATCCAAGAAAATTAAAAATAAGAAAAATATTAAAAAATCAATATTTAATTCAATAAAACTCTTCAAGATGATATGAATAATGATTGTTTCTCTTGATCAAATGTTCAATAGAATTACTAAAAAATACAAAAATAAAAATTAATTATTCTTAGATACTAAGCAAATAAATATTAAAGCTAAAATTAGATAAATATTGGTAAAATATTATAATGAAATCAAAGACATGTAAGGGTCACTCAAGAGAAGATCTAGAACTAATAGTATAGTAAAATTAAAGAAAAAACATTGAATTGATGAGATAAATTATGTAAGATAGTTTAATTCTATGATACTAAAGAGATGGCATATAACATCTATTGTCAAATAAGGCACAAATTTAAATATCTGTAAAACATACAAAAATGTTAGAAAATAAGGTATTTAAAATATAAAAATAAATATTTAATTAGATAAAGATCATGCATATGAGTCCAAAGCATTTCTTTTGTCTTGATCAATGCACTTTTTGAATTACTTCAATTACTTAATTAACTAATCATAAATAATTAAACATTATTATTTTAATATTAAGCTAATATATATCAAAATTAAAAATTAGATAAATTGAAAAGATTTAAAAAAACCAAATCAATGTGATGTTGAAATAGTTAGAGAGTAGTAGTAATCTAAAAAATCAAAGTAAAAAGATTAAATTATTTAAAAAACTAATTTTTTGGAAAGTTGTATTCTAAGTTACTAAGGAGATGAAAAACAACCAAAATGTCTCATAATATATGCCAAAACCTTGAAAATTAATTTTTAGGACATATGTATGAAACTTTAATTAATGAAGCTAATGATTACAAGTTTAATGATATTTGTTTGTTCTCCATTATCATCTCATATGATTAATGTGAATTCTCAAATTAAATAAGTATAAATAATAAAAATTTGTTATTTTATTATTCAATAAATATATATTAAAGTTCAAATAATTTAAATTGAAGTAATCTAATATAAGAAATTTAGAGTGATGTAAAGATTATGTGAGAAGAGATTTTTTGATAAACAGTAGTATAATCAAATTAAAAAAATATTTAAAAAGATGAGAAACATTGTACGAGAAAGTTGAATTCAATGATAGTAAGATGATATAATGATCATGAAATCAAACATGAATAAACATTTCTCATATTACATATCATAATCATTAAAAATAAAATATTTAAAAATATAAAAAATGGATATTTATTTCAAATTTGGAATTATTGTGAATTACCAAGCTGTATAAGTATAAATAGTAATAAATTATAAATTTAATATTAATTAAATGAATATAAAGGATGAAATGAGAAAATTGAACCAATGTAATAAAACTAAGTGATGTAAAGGTTAAAAGAGGGAATTTAGAGTTATGTACCAATATAAACACCTCATAGCAAAGAATTTTAAAAAATAAGACAAATTTTATAGCAAAGTTGAAATCTAAATACTTAGAAGATTAAACTTAACATCTTCAATCATCAAATAAAAAATGTGTCAAAATATCTTATAATGTATGCCAAAAATCTTGTGAAATAAAGTCTTAAAAAATGTAAAAATGACTATTTAATCAGATAAAGCTATTTAAGATGAGTCCAATAACATTTTCTTTATCTTGACAACATATTTTTTGGAATTTCTTTAAATAACCAAAGTAGAGAAACATAAAAAATTATAAATTGTTACTTTAATATTAAGTAAATTTATAGTAATACTAAGCTAAGATTAATTGAAGAAATGTAATATAAACAAATTAAAGTGATGTAAATGTCACACTAAAGTAGATTTAAAATTATAGAATAATTTAACAAAAACTAAGAAAAAAGTTGGAAAAATGAGATCAATTATACAAAAAGCTTATTTGCATGACAATAACGGCATTATGTGATGCATTCTCGATCATCAAATCAAATACAAATTGAAATGTTTAAAAAATATCTAAAACCCTTGAAAATAAATTATTTAAAATTATTAAAAATAAATATTTAATTATATAATGCTCATCAAGGTGAGTGTAATAATGTTTGTTTTGTATATATAGGACATCATTTAGAATTATTGCGACTTAAAAAAGTAATTTAAAAAATAAATAAATTATTATTTTAATATTAATTAAATAAATATTAAGTCTAAAATGAGATAAATTGAAACAAAGCAATGTAACTAAATGTAAGAAATAAAAATGTCATATAAGAGGAGATTCAGAGTTTCACGACAATTTAACCAAATCCTTATGACCAAATTATTGTTAAAAATTTAAAAAATATATATAAAGTATATGAAACCATGATTTTTTGAATATGATAAGTAAAAAGAGTAAAACAACTTTTTTAAAATAGGTATGAATCAAAATGTCTCTTGAAGCATAAAAAACAATTTAAAAAATATTTAAAAGTTTCAAAATGATTATTTAACTAGATAAAGCTTGTCGAGACTAGTCTAATGATTTTTTTTGTCTGAATCAATATTGGTTTAAATTACTACTATTTAAAAAAGTAAATAAATATTTACAATAATAAATTATTACTCCAAAATTAAGTAAATAGATATTAAAATTGAAATGAGATAATTTCAGAAAATATAATAAGAAAAAAATATATGTATAAGTCAAATGAGAAAAGATTTAGGATTAAATAATAATATAACTAGATAGTGTAAAAAATTTGTAAAAAATGAAATGAATTGTACAAGAAAGTTCTATTTTGTGGTAGTAAGGAGATCGAGTGTAACAACTTCATTCATGAAATTAGTTAAAAATAAAAAATCAAATAAAGCACACATAAAATCTACGAATTTAAATTTTTAAAATTATAAAAATTAAACTTAATTGTATAGACCATATGGAGACAACTTGAATGATTTTTATTTTTGCTCCACTAATTCTCATTTGGAAATACTATGAATTGAAAAACTAAAAAAAATAATGACAAATTTTTTTTAATATTAACTAAAAGTATATTAAAATTTAAATGAGATAATTTGAAGCAATATAAGACAACTAAATAAAAGCTATTTAAAGGTGATACAAGAGGAGAATTAGAACTTTCGTTATAATATAACAAAATAAAAGTAAAAAGATCGAAGAAATATGATAAATTGTATGGAAAAGCTACATTCAAAGATGTAAAAGGAGTTCAAGTGTTACATCATCAATCATCAAAATACATACTAAACAAAAAGTCTTTGAAAGGTCCAAAGCAAATGTTAAAAAAATAAAAATCAAAATTCATTTAGATTTACAATAATTTACAAAATTAAGGAAGAATAAATTATAATAAAACTTTTTTGATATTGAGAAAATAAATATTAATGTTTAAATAAGAAAAATTAAAGTAATATAATATAACCAATTCAAAGACATCTTATAACCAAACAATAGTAGATTTATAGTTAAATTATGTTATAACCAAATTGGAGAAAAATACTTAAAGAAATGAGATAAATTATGCAAGCAAGCTACATTCTAAGATACTAAGAAGATTGAGTATAACATTATTGATCATCAAGTTAGGTATGAATCAAAATTTCTCATAAAACATTATAAAGAACTAGAAAAATAAAATATTTAAAAATATGAAACTAAATAATTTATTGAATAGAGCTTGTCGAGGTTGGTCCATCGACATTTATTTCATGTTAGTTGGACCTCGTTATGAAATACTACGAATCACCATAGTAATAAGCAATAATACTAATAATAATGATAATAAATTATTCCTTTAAAGCATAGTAAACTTTTATTAAAGTTGAAATAAGTTAAATTGAATTAATGAAATATCACTAAACCAATGACATGCAATGGTTAAACATGAAGTGATTTTAAGTTATACTATAATATAAAATATAAAAGAAAAAAAAATGAAAGAATGAGGAAAATAATAAGGCAAAGTTGTATTCTATGGTACAGAGGAGATGGGATGTAGTGTTACATAGTTAAATAACAAATTCAAAGTGAAAATATTTAAAAAAATGTGTTAATTGTGCATGACTTTTGCATTGCATATTGTTAAAGAGATCAAAAGTAATAGTCACAAACTTAAAATAAATTACAAAGTGAAAAGTTTTAGAAACCATGCTAAAACCCTATAAAAGAAAGCATTTAAAAATATAGGAATTAACTTCCAAATGGGTAAAGCTCATCAAAATGAGCCAATGATGTCTATTTCATCTCAATTGGTCCTCATTTTCATATGTTATAAATTACCAAACTAACTAAGCATATGTAAAAATAAATTATAATTTTAAAATTGGTGAAGTATTTATTATTACTAAAATAAGATTAATTGAAAAAAAATTGATGAGTAAACGTTGAAGAAAAGTTATCAATTATGTGAGAATCACATTCCAAGATACTAAGGAGATCTTATGTAACATCCATGACCATTAAATTAGATTTGAATTGAAATGCTTCATAGACCATACCAAAAACATTGAAAATAAAATATTAAATTAAATATTTTGGGATAGATTTTCTTAAGATAAATTGAAAAATGTTTTTTTCACTTAGTTAAACCTTTTTTTGGAATTACTATGATTTACCAAAGTAAATAAGCATAAATAATAAAAAATTATTATATGCAAATATATATTAAATTTGAATGTGATATAACTAAATAAAAGACATGTAAAGATGAAATAAGATGTTTTGTAGTGTTAAATGGCAATATAACAAAAACAATATTTGAAAAAATGAGATAAATTGTATAGGAATTTAAAATTTCAAGACATTATGGATGTTGAGTGTAATAACTTCGATAATTAAAAAACATACAAATTGAAATTTCTTATAAAATGTGCCAAGATTTTAGAAAATAAAATATTTAAAAATATAAAAAAATAAATACATAATTAGAGATAGCTTGATGAGATGAGCTAACAAAATTTTTCATCTTGATTAGAATTTGTTTGGAATTACTAAAAATATTGAATTAAACAACAATAAAAATTAATAAATTTTTATTTTGCTATTAAATAAATAAAAATTAAAGTTGAAAAGTGATAAATTAAATCAATTAGTTTTAAAAAAAATGAAAGTTAAATAAAAGTCACCTAGGGCAATTAGAATTTAATAGTCATATAATAAAAAAAAAAGTGTTGTGTGGAAATGAGATAAGCTATATGTGAAATTTACATTACTAAGGTGATGAGGTGAGACATTCTTGATCATTTAACCATGTGTAGATAAAAAACTTATAAAGCATTCCAAAACTATAATAAAATATTTAAAAATATAAAAATGAATTTTTTTGTGGAAGGAGCTCATTTAGATGAGTCTAACAATGTTTCCTTCATCTTGGCCAGACCACATTTAAAACCAATTCAACATGATGTAAAGGCCATGCTAGAGGAGATTTAGAGTTACATCATAATACCACAAATTTAAAATGAAATGTTTTAAGAAATGAGAAATTATAAGATAAAGTTGCATTTCAAGACATGAAGGAGATTGAAGTAATATCTTTAGACATCAAATTAGGTATGAATAAAGCTATTTCGTAAGATATACAAAAAATTTAAAAAGTAAAATATTTTAAAATTTAAAAATGAAAATTTAATTTGACAGAGTTCATTGAGATGAGCTCAACTACATTTGTTTTGTCTCAATCATGTTATATTGTCGATCCCTATCTATGGTGCTTATTTGATGATAACAAATCCTAAGTATTTCTAATGAATTTGTTTAAAATAAAATTTAGATTTAGGGTAGTGAATGTGCATGTTTTTAGGAGAACTTAAATAAGTAGATGAGAAAATATCAAATCATATAAAAGTCATATAGGTTTAAGTGGAAAAACTCCAAGAGATAATTTAGATATTTCAATTTCAACTTGATTAAAATGTTATGCTTCATATAACTATTTATTACAAGTCATAAAAATTAATTCTTATTTAAATTAATTATCTAAGACAAATATTAGGTTCCAAATAATTAGTCCATCCTCCTTGACAAACTTGAGAATAATTTTGTTTTTTATCATATTGTAGTGTTGTCTTAATAACTTTTACCATAAGTGCATTATAATTGTAATAATTAACTAAAAAATAACATTAATTAAAATAATAACAAAACAATAGTTAACTTATAACGAATTGACACCAAATCCACCAAGAGCATCTGAAACATTTGCTACAATTAACTACTCGAGAACATTAGTCTCAAGTGGACCAGTTCTAATAAGTCTAAACATTATTTAATAGACTATTAGATGAGCTAATTACTTTTATTTTAAGTATGTCAAGTGTCTAAAATTATAATATCATCAATCATCAAATTAGATGTGAATCAAAATCTATCCTAATGTGCTTGAAAACCTTATAAAATAAAATATTTAAAAATTTATAAATTAAATTTAAGATGATAAAGCTTATCAAGAAGAGTCCAACAACAAATATTTATTCTTGATCAACATCGTTTGAAATTTTTTGAAATTACTATAATAAATAATCATAAATAATAATAATAAATTATTATTTTAATATTAAGTGAATATATATTAAAGCTTAAATGGGATAAATTGAATCAATATAATTTAACTAGACTAAAATTTTATGATGGTCACATAAGAAGAGATTTAAGGTTATATTGTAAAATATTGAAATAAGAAAATAAAAGAAAGGAGTTAAATTATACAACAAAGTTGCATTAAAAGATACTCAGATGACATCCTTAATCATCAAATCAAGTGTGACTCAAAACGACTCTTAGAGCCTACCAAATCATTAGAAAGTTTTTTAAAATATAAAAAATGAATAATTAGTTAGAAATAACTCATGCAGATGAGTCTAACCATGTTTATTTTATCTTCATCTTCTCGTTTTGGATTACAAAAAATTATTATTGTATGCATTCATAAATAATAATAAAGAATTTTTTTAACATTAAGTAAATATATAATAAAGTCAAAATTAGTTAAACTAACCCAATGTAATATACAGCCGAATAAAAATTGTATAAAAGTCAAATGAGAAGGATTTTGAGTAACATAGAAACCAAACAAAATCAATGGAAAAATATGAAGAAATATAAATTTTACAAGAAAGTTTCGATGCAAGCAAGATACTAAAGAAAATGAGTTCCATATCCTTGATTATGAAACTATGTCGCATTCCAAATATCCAAAAAAGTGTGCTAAAACCATGAAAAAGAACTTAAAAATATAAAAATTATTTTTTAAGAGGATAGAGCTTGTCTAGTTAAGCCTAACATCATTTGTTCCATCTGGATTAGTCCTCATTCCGAATTATTTTTATCATAATAAAAATATAAATAACATTAAAAATATAAATAACACAAACAAATGAACTTGATGTAAAGGTGACATGATAAGAGATGTAGAGTTTCAAGGTAAAATATCTAATTCAAAAAAAAATTGAAAAAGGAGATAAGTTGTGCAAAAAAGTTTCATTCCATGATACATAGGATATAAAAAAAATAACATCCTTGAGCATCAAATAATGTATAAATCTAAATGTCTTAGAAAGTGAGCCAAAACATTTGAAAATTAAATCCTTAAAATATAAAAATAAATATTTGTTTGGATATAACTCGTTGTGATAAGCCTTATGGCATTTATTTTGTCTCAATTAGACCTCATTTAAAATTGCTACAAATTAACATATTAAATAAACATAAATAATGATAATTAATTATTTTATTATTAATTAAATATACATTAGACTAAAAATTAGAAAAACTAAGACATGATAATGACAATGATAATGAAAACTAATAAGTATAGTAGCAAATCTTAATTTGTTTCCAGGTTCAAATAGAACTAATACATCTTTAACTTCAACTTCTACATGATGTACTAAATGCTACTACATCAAATGCATAAAAGCTAAAAGATAGGTATTGTGTAGCTTAAGAATGGTGATAAAAATTCAATTGTCTTCCACATAATGTTCAAGAATAAGGAATTGAAGGGTAATATATAAAAACTTAAATGTCCAAGTGATAGTTAGGGGGTCTTAGAGAAGGATTTAATTGGCAAAAAAGTTGTGGATTTCTTAACATCTCTCTATTCCTTGCTAAGAAATTGAGGGGTGCATTGTGTTATAATTCTTATGATAACTAAAAAGTAATATGATGCTAATTCAGCTAGTTAATAAGGAGAAAATACAAGTTATTTTTTTAATGGATTCTTCATGTGCTTATAAATTGGATAGGTTTCATGCTTTACTTTACAAGAATTATTGGTCCATATTTTAAGATGAAATTTATGAAGACATCAATGATTTTATTATTGGTAGCCTATCACCTAAAGAATGTAGCAATGCTAATTTAATGTTTCTTTTGAAAATTAATTTCAATGCATCTTTCTAAGACTTTATGACAATTGGATAAATAGTTTCTCAAAAATACATCAAGTTGTTAATAGTTAGCCTATAGTGTTTCCTACCCGTCGTCGTCTCCACGGAGATATCAGCTTTACTAAGGAAGGGGAAATAACTAAAAATATCTTGCCAACATAAGAAATCATACTTTCATCAGAGCAAACTAATCATTAAAATGAAAAGATCGAAGCTAATAGCTCTATTTTTATGCTATACTTGAAGAATGTGTTCAATAATATATTTTGAAGAAAATAAGTACTACACAATTGTAACTTCAACAATTAATTTATTAATCTAATCATGAGTATCTATGATATAAGCTGGTTGATAGTCATTATTAATAAAAAATGAAACAGTTCCAATTAACTCTCCCATTAACTAAAGGATGGTAACCCTCTGCCCCATTTCTTCTCCACATTGTAGCTAAACCATTAAGAAGAGGTTTAAACAATCTATATGTGTAAGGCAAAGTGAAAACTAGGCTACTCCATGTGGATGTCAACCAAAGCCCCATTTGTGCTTTGTAGATTACCTCATTCTCTTCTCAAGGGGTGATAAATACTCAATAAAAAATAGCATGTTATTCCTCTTTGATCTCTAAGGCACATAAAGTTTACAGATTAATGTACAAAGGATATTCTTTCTTAGATGTACAAATATGAAACACAAGTACGTGAACATTGATAAGGAGCTCCTCCTTTAGAAGTGATACTGCCTTCCAATCCCTCAACTCAAAAGCACATTATTCAAAGGTAAGAAATAAGAGGTCCACTTCAAACACTAGATTGACAAAACATGCAAAAGGAAATTACTCTCAATCGGAGGTAGCCATATCCTCAAACTAATAAGATTTTATAATCTACTAAAATCTTGTCTTCTCAATAATATTATAAATTTTTTAGAAAGTGTGATAAATGGTTTGCTTTGAGGTGATAATGATTTTGAGAGCAAGCACATTGGCTAGCAAGAACAAGATTAGCTTCCTCAGTGAAATGTATGGATTACTGGTCAAGCAATTGAAGGATTCTAATGATGCATATAACGTAAAGCATTTTTAGAATGTCTACACCTCAAACTTTATCTATTTTAGATACAAGAGATTTAATTTCCTTAATATAAAATGTTATGGAGCATGGTCAAAGACTTGCAATCAAATACCTTTTGATAATAACTTAAGGGATTTGAATTTGAATTTGTAAACAAATACCCTTTTATGTAGATAGAGACTCTTAAATGAATTTTATGGAACCCATTTGTAATTAATCTTGGCATAAACAAACCCAACATTGTGATTCATGAAATGCTTCTATAATGGTGGAACTGTAGTCAGACTCAATTACTATTGAGGGATTTACTATTCTACCATCTCTTGTATGCTAAAATTTCTAGAAGATATAAATTCAAAATAATTTAGTGAGAAAATATTATCTATTCCATGATACAGTTCAACATAATTCTTAAGCAATTTTTAAATGTCGTCTAATTATGTAAAGATGTTCAATAGATCCCAAATAGTAAAAAATATATTACTTCCTCAATTTTTTGAGATCAATTGAACAATAGAAATGTGGTTTAATGGACTCCCTTAGCAGTTGATTTAGCCAAATTTAATTTTAATGGATTGATCAGAAGGAGCCAAGAACTTATAGATTGTATTTATGTGATTGGAGAATACTTGATAGGGCTATTAAACCACTCTCAATTTACATAGCACCTAATAAAAATATATAAGTTGAAGGTATTGAAACACTATTCGGTTTAAAAATATGTGATTATTTGGTGTTACGTAAACAACATTATGGAGTCAAACAATTAATCGATCCCTATAATGTTGCATAAAAGGATTGGAATCCCTTGTTATATCTTATTTCTTCTAAATAGAATGAATCAATTTCATTGCAAAGTAGTTTAGTTCTAACACATATTCAAGAAGGAAATTTAGGAACATACTAGGAAGCTTAAATAGCTTGTAATTGTATTCATTTTGGAGGTTTTAAGTTCAAAACAAATTCCAAAAGTTTGAAAAGCTTTAGTTAATCTTGATGAGGAGAGATGTTGATATGCTGAGCATAAAGAAAGTCATCCAACTAATTACTCAGTCAAATGCATGAAATGCATTGACAGTATCTTGGATTTATTCTTGTGGAAATTACTAAGCATTTGAGGCTAAAAAGAATGAAAAAAAATCTTCTAAAACCACCAAATTTTACCATTTTACTTTTATTTTAGCTTAAGAAATCAATTTTTAAAAACTACTTTGGGTTCATATAACTCATATAAATTTAATCACATTCCTAAAAGAAAAAAGCAAACCTATTTGATGTGGCTTGTTTCGTAATAGGGAAACGAATGTTGATAGAATCTCTTAATTTTAACAAATGATAATCATTCTTCTTATATCTAAGGCCATGATTTTTTTCTTTAAAAAATAATACAAATACAATCCATTACAATATATTCCAATCAAACTTGAACTTGATTCTAGCAAAAATGCAAATGAAAAATTCATACAATTATGACTTCTTTTTCTTAAGTAAATTGAGTACATATTGTAATACTGCTACAACAAAAAGCTTTTGTGGTATTAACATAATACCAAATTTGTGAACTAGGAAGGTACTTAACAAATTAATTGTTCCTTTTATGAATAAGATATGGAAAGAATGACAAAAAAGCCATATCTTTCTTAACAATTTCTTTGTCATTCTTGAGATACATTCCTCTTGGTTTCGACTTTAGGTATCATCTTTTTCGCGATCTTTTTTCACGAACCACCTAAAGTTCCAACTAAAAAAATGAAATGATTTTTTTGATTTCCATTTAGTAGTATTGAAGTAGTGATGAGCCCCATATGAATGGGAGGGCTTATTACTTCAATTAGTCTCCATGTTCTTCGAAAGGATCTCTTAATTTTTCTAATAGCTATTGTAGTTATTCATCAATTTTAGTTACACATGTTTCTATAGCCTCATCATGTAGTACACCTTGATTCATTGGCCAACACGTTCTTCCAATTAATCATTTGTAAAGACTAGTTCAAAGCATTAATTAAGTAAGATGGGCTTAATTAGACAATACATTGTACTCACTATTTATTTGGAATCATTTGAGACTTTGTTTAGATTCTTTGCACCTTTATCATGGCTTTGAATCATACTAATATGGTCATTAATAACTAAACAAATAGATTACACTTATTGACTGTTCAACATGTATTGTTATGAATTTCATCACTGTATTGAGTTATATCTTTACTTCATACCTATACAATCAATACCTAAGAAGCTATCTAACATAAAACTTCTAGATTGGTCCAAAAAATTTACTAATGCTTCCATACTTAGTTTGGATTACTCCAATGCTGAAAATTTCTTCACATGCACAATATGATTCCTTCATTAACCTAGTATAATAATTCTCCTCAAGACTACCATCTTCAATGAACATTTCTTAATACAGACCAATCAAATCTCCTTTTATGCTTCCTCTTTATGTAAAGGTTATTCTATTACAACCACTCATTAGATAAGATTAAACAAATATGTTGACTCTAATTTTTTTCGTACATCTTATAATCATGAAATCCATCAATGTAGTATACTATATCTTCACAAAAAGATTGTCATCACTTAAATATGTGGCATGGCACAAACCATTTGGATTTCTCAAAAATCTATTTGATTTGTGTCAGATTATTTATTAGCAATAATACACTAATATGTTAATCAAACCAATCCATTAAGGCAGATTGTCCAAATTTTTATGGTTCAGTTCCTCAATTAGCTTGGTCTACTGTTCATCTATTTTTTTCATAAAAAGTTTAGCCATATGGCTCTCATCATACAATATGACAGTTCCTTAGACCAAGGTCTGTCATTGCACTCTTATGTGTTCTTATACAATTTCAATGCATAACTTTTTGTGGAATCAATCATGGTCACTGTAGATACCTCTATGTCTTGGACAAATTCCAACCAATAAATTGAATTAGTAATATTGATATTTCAAGAAAACACTCAAAATCACTGAATAATAACTAGTTAGCATATGACATTCGCTTGCATCAAGACATCAAAAGCTTATGGATTATCATCCTCACACACACAAATCAACAGTAGCCTTTAGAAGTCTTGATAATAAAAATAATACATTTTACGTTATAGACTATAACTATTGTAACCTCCAATTTGTAATAATATTTTTTTAATAAAAGAAAAGGTTGAAAAATGGTCAAGATAGACTTAAAATGGTGTAAAGTTGATTAAATGATTTTAATAGACATTAAATACTTATAAAAAAATATAAATAGAACTATATAATGTATGATTAATATAGTCACCTACTAATGAAATTAAGTATCATCATTTAATTATTCAAAATTTTGAAAATAAAATTATATAAGAAAGCCATGTAATTATTAAGAAAGCTAAGGGATCATTTACATCATCAACAGAGCTTAAAAAATTATATAAACATTCGATATATACATTCATATCATGCCAAACATCTTGTGCAATAAAATTACAATTTATTTGTTCTTTCAAGAGAAAATTGTGGATTTTTTTACTTTAGAATTGTGCAATAGGTTAGACTTCTTCCTTTAAAGAAGTCATTCAGTAGTTATGTTCTAGCATTTAAAAAACGTTAATAAGGTTGTGACATAGTTGCATTTCATACATCACACAAATATTCTACTAGGAGATGAACTAGTCCACTAGATGTAAGTTCATTCTAAGATTGGAACGTCTACTTTTAGTTAGTTTCTGATATTATTCCTATTGTGGAAGCCAATTACAATTTAAGCTTGTTTGTTGCACTTTTTAATTTTTTTTTTATAAACTTTTAAAGTATTTGTATTTATAATTTAGTTTAAGTTATTTCGAGATTG
Source organism: Vanilla planifolia (assembly GCA_023846275.1). Lineage (NCBI taxonomy): Eukaryota > Viridiplantae > Streptophyta > Magnoliopsida > Asparagales > Orchidaceae > Vanilla > Vanilla planifolia. Next base: position 220,382 of record JAIUJO010000086.1, on the reverse strand, counting down.
ATTAGTAGCTTTTCAAATACTTATAGCTTTAAAGTCTATCCAAGAATTTCTAATAGTAGTATGTTAATTTTGTTAGCAAAAAAATTGTTTGAAAATGACTTTAAAATGGCTTAAAAATGCATGTTGGGATGCTTTTTACCACAGTTCATTTCAATCTTTCACCTTTACCAATACTAGTATCGATTTGTGTGGCCTACTTGACCCACCATGACTCTTTGAACTCATTGATCAGCTCGACACACACCCCGTAGTGTTGATCTGTAATCCATGAAATTTACTAACCTATCAAGATATGTCGATTTATTAGCTTGTGCTGATTCACAAATTAGACTAGTGTAACTATTTCACTTCACCTGTGTTGCACTAGGCACATAGGCCACCTCATTGCCTCTCACTACATCGACACTTAAAATGTATATGCCAATTTGGGAGTTTCTTATGCCAAATTAATGTCGCTTCATTTCAAGAAAACTTTTTGGGTGAGTCCAAATTATGTTTTTTAGAATTTGTGAGGACTTTTTTAATTCTAAAAATGGACTTTAGAAATCTAGTATGTGTACCATAGTATTCTAATAATATCCTTTTCTTTCTTAGGTTAACAAAATATCATTGTAGCATTGAGATCTTTGTAAATAAATAAGCTTGCAATACTGTAAGTAATCTAATTTGAGTGAAATAACAAAGTGCTATGACTATGCTAGTTTAATAGTAGTGTGTTTTTTTATATTCAATATAACGGTATGGTTCAAGAGGTAACCTAGCAAGGAGAGTGAAAGGCTAAAAAGTAAAGATCATAACATATTATTCAATATTCACAAAAGCATTAAATCTCTAAGAAAGCTCTTAATCACTTAATCTCAACTTTTTTGTAATTAATCATCTCATCAAAATTTCTAATTTTTCTTAATGAAGAAGTGATTTTTGTATCATTCTAAGGACACCATTTATGTGCCTTGATACTTCACCAAAAACTTGAGTATGTTTGATGTTGTCTTTTAAAACCACTTTTTCTTTTGGTTAACATAAGTTATGGTGATGATCAATGCATGTTTTAAGTTTCTAAGAATTGTTTTACTTGTATAATGTTACTAAGATTTCTTATTGTAAACCAATGGCCCCTTTGGGTAGGCCTTTATAAAGATATGATGCATCATCCTAAGAACTTTTCAAATATTGATGACCTACAAATAGGTTTTAGCATATAATCATATATTAAATTGGTATCAAAGGATCGTTAGCTATAAGAATTTTGTATAATTTGTAATCTATCATTAAGGTAACATCTTTTAATTTTATGCAATTTTAATAGCTAATATTTACTGAACATTATATGAAAAACATAAAAGATAAAAAACAAATCTTACATTTAAGTATGAAGCTACAACATGTATTTATTTATATGTTCTTTTTCTATTACATTCATCATTTGTTTGTTTTTCTTTATCTTTATGATCTCAAATTACAAACTTTTTTCAAACCCAATTATTTATGACTAGTGAGTCTTTAAAAAAAGATAAAATGTTTAATTCTCAACCAATTAGCCATTTCTGAGCCTACATAATTTACAAGTAATTATAGAACAAGTTCATTCTATGCAAGGGCTAAGAGAAAACTTTGTGACATGCATAGACAAAATGGAACAATGTAATGAAAATAGATGTGGTGGAACCCATAGATTAAGTTGGTCTATGTTAAGTGACATTGAAGCAAAGGAAATATCTTTTGAAAATGAACCTAGCCAAATGGAATGATAACCTAGGCATCAAACTACCACACATACCCATCATAGTTGACATAGTAGGGATAACAATCACTAGGTTAACATGGTTAAAAAAAAGTGTTGCATTATTTGATGGAAGTTTCTACACTTAAGCATATCAAATTTGGAAAATGAGATTGTAGAATTATTTTAAATCACATGACCTTAGTAGGAATCAAAAGTACCAACTTGCAAAAACTTAGGCTCATACACATGTTACATTATTTATTCACACATAGTAATTTTTTGGTATGTAAACATTACCCTGATCATGAAAAGAAATCAAAATTTTCCAGCGAGCAAAATATTTACTCACTTATTATTTTTGTGATTTTTTTATAAATAAGAACATTCATCTTAAGGTTCAAAGACCTCTAACAAATGCATTGCTAAATTTTAGGATTTTATGCTTCAATGTTGCGTCATGGAGCTAGATCAAGTAACATTTTTTTTTTTGAGTTAAGCCTAGAGAGACTATTCAATTAAGTTATACTTGAGAAATATTATTAGATTAGAAAAGACATATAAAGCAGACTATGATTTAGAATATTAATTGCTTGTAAGAGTTATATTCCATTGACAACTTCCTATCCTAAAGTGCATGTCACAACTTCCATTATTCAAGTACATGTACTCTATAAGAAAACTATCTCCTCACCAATACTACCAACTCATGAATTGAACCCTTGGATAAACCATCAACTACTTTGAGTGTAGAGTGTTATTATTGTCACAAGAAAGGAGCATGTCATAACCTAATATCCTAAGAGAGCCTTACACATAAACATAAAAGTAGGAATTAAAGAAAGCATTAAGGTTAAGCAAAATGAGGTTATATAGCCAAATAAGGAAGTTGAAGTGGAAGTACAAGCACTAGATTAAAGAATTAAATATATTATACCTCCTATAATTATTGTGAGATATAGTTTAATTACACTAAGAATATGTAAAAATTGTTGGCAAACTAAAATCTTTTGTACATTCATTAGAATTAATGACCAACCTAGTATGATCATTATAGATAGCAATAGTTGTATCATTGTCATATCATAGAATGCTACAAAAAGGATAGGTTTAACATTCGCAGATCATCTCCACCCATACACAGTATTGTCAATCAACAAGACATCAATTTCTACAAAAACAATTATTACATTCCTTTCATGTTTGGTCAATATTTCAAGAAATTATGGTGTAATGTTAACCCAATCTAAGTAGATGGTCTTATTTTTGAAAGACCTTGGTTATTCGATTTAGATGTTATCATAAATGGAAGAGCAAATACTTGTACCTTTGGATAACAAGGTGCTAGGATCACACAATTGTTTTTACCTTCCTCAAAACAAATTTCTAACCTAAATATGTCAAAGAGAGAAAACAAAAAGAAAAAGTATTCTATCATGTCACTTGTTGAGATTGTGAGGGATATAACTAGCAATAAGGTTAACTACTTTGTAACATTTAAGGAAACCCTTACTATTATAACCAGCCTACCACCCATTGCTTAACCCTTTCAAAAAGAATTTGTGAATGTGTTTCTTGAAGACTTGCTGAATGCACTCTAATTGTTAAAAGATATTCAACATGCTATTGATCTAGTTCATAACACTTCACTATCAAATTTACTAAATTACTTGTTAAATCTATTATCTCAAGTGAAACTTTTTTGATAAATAAATGAGCTCATTCAAAAGAAATTTATTATGAAATGTATTATAGCATGTGTTGACCTCACTTTTTTTGTGAAAAAAAGATGAAACTTGGTCCATGTGCATAAATAGTCATGTCATTAAAAAAATAATAATTAAGTGTAGATTTCTAATGTATATGCTTTACAATTTATTTTTTTAAATAGTTGGTGCCACCATATTTTATAAAATAAATCCCAAAAGTTGATACTATTATGTTAGTATCTGCCTAGTGACAAATATTATTTGAAGGGTTTTTGTTTTATACCATCCATATTATTTAGGAATCATGACAATAATGTGCATGTTACTTTTTTCTTCAATGTGTCCACCACATTTGAAGCTCTTAGTGTATGTGTTTCTTTTACTCACATTCTAATGTGCTTATACTACATTATTTAAATTACTTTGATCATCCTTGACCCATTAGTTTGTAAAAAAAACTTTTATCAAAATAATCTATTAAGCCATACAACTATTTGGCCCAATATTTTAAACCATACAATGGGTGAGTAACACAATCCTAAGCATGTAGCATCAATTTCATCCACTTTCTAATTCTATTCCATGTTCCAATTTTATTATATGGTTGACTATCAAGCTGACTCAAATTCATTTAAAGATCATTAGTTTATTTATTTTTCTTACAACAAAGAAATGGAACTAAAATACTAAAATGATTTATATAGTTTTATATTTACTCTATGTTGTGTGTCTTAGCAAAACTAGCATGAGTTTCTTAGAATAAAAATTTTGATTCCTTAAAGAATATTTAAAGAAATTCTTTAAACTAATTTCTTAATAAACTCGAGTACATCTTTAAAAGTGATTATTAAAAAATGTTAATTTTCTTTCAAAACACATTAATTTTGTTTTACAAAGCATTGAATTTTTTATAATAAATTTTAATGAAAAGTATGACTAAAGATCAACAAAAATAATAAATTTACAAAAGTTTTCATTTGTTATTTTGATTTAAAATCAAGTCTAAATCTACCCCTGATAAAAATATAGTAAAAATATAGCAATAAATATAACTTTGACTATAAGATGATTACGATAAACTCTTACAATAATGAAACAATAGAAAAAAGCTACTATGGCCTTTTAACAAAATAAATATGAAAACAAATAAAATAATTCAATGATAAAAAATTGAAATTAATGTAAAAAATAAATGATTGAACAATACTTAATGAGATAAAAGTGTTTTGATTGAATCCATTAAAAATAAAGAAAATTGAGAACTTCATTGATTTGATAGAAAAGTAGAGTTTAAGAGTTTGATGATCGAGAGGCACAATGTAAGGAAGTGAGAATGAGCACTAGATGCTAATGACATGAATGACATTACATGAAAATATTTTTTAAAATTTTGTAAAAAATTTTATTAATTAATTTTGTTTAAGAATTCACCTATTTATGTAAATCTTTAATGATTAGAAATATTTACTAAATTGATTAATTAGTCAATGTTAATAAATTATAAAAATCTCAATAGCTCAAAATAATTGTTTATCTATTACATTTGAGAGTCTCCATAAGAAGCCTCCTTTTCCTCTTTATACCAAAAAAATTATTAGATGATTAGATTGAACAAGTACTAATTAGAAATTAGGATTTGATCTATACTATTATATTTGAATTGGGATCTAATGTTTGGATCACAAAATTATGTCATTGGAAGGCAGACATAATTATGTGTTCAAAGGCGGATGTGAATAAAATTATTTGATCACATAATAGTGTAATTAGATGGAAAAATAATTGTCATAATTCTAATTACAATCCCATGAAATAGATATAAGTTTTAGTCCTATATTACATGAATATTGGATCATTATGGCTTTATAAGAGATTTTCTCCACTACATAATAAGTGTATTATTTGGAGTTAGCTTGACCTGGTTTGCTCTAGAGTACTTCCTTTTTTGCCAGTACATTCATGTTTAATTAAATATGGATTTATGAGTTATATGTTGAATTAGAATTGTTTGAAGAGTTTTGGTGCCATTTTCTTGATCCAATAAGTGAATGCAATCATATTTTTTTTGTTACCCTTGTGTTTGAAGTGTTAAGCCATAGATACTAATCATTTTGTCATAATGGACTTAACTACAATGAATCAATTTTAGTTTTAAAAATAAGTCATGTATTTTTAAAGATAACAAATTAAGGGTCTCCAGAGTACCTTGAAGAATTCAATAAGATTCAAAGACATAAGACGTTTGCATCCAGTTTGTAAAAATTTTCTTTTTTACTATAAAATAGAATATTAGCTTGTTGATTGTAATGCACATATTCATTCAATTTCAATAAGTATTTAATTTATTCAACCTTTTCATTATTTAGGAAAGTTAGAAGATCTTATTTTTTTACTAAATATGTTTTTTAATTTAATCCATTTAACAAATCATTGCTAAATTTCATGTCAGTTGATAAACTTTGGGTAAACTAAAAGATTAAATTTATTAAATTTCCCTAATAAAAAAATTACATCACCCTAAGCTTTCCAAATACAAAGCACTGAGGTGATTAAGCGCAAGGGAGCTGGGAAACATCATGCTAGGAGACTAGCTAAATATAGGCCTAGTTAGGCTCGAAATTTGTTTGAGGTCCATTCATGAACTTGGTTGAGATAAGACAAAGGATTGATTAGAGCTAAAATCTAATTAAATATGAAAATGAGGGTCAAGTTGAAGCCATAGTCATGAAAATACTTAAAGCATATGGGAGGCCCAAGTGATGAAATCCTAAGCACACTTGCATTATTCACCCACGAAAGGTTTTGTAAGGAGAAAACTTTTTTCTTTTTGACAATGTAAAATATCATTAGTCCAACTTCTCAACACAAAAGGCATGTGTTATTTTCTACCAGTCTATTTTTCATTACATTCTAAATGTTTCATCCATTATAGGAACTCGATCTTAGGTCAAAATAAAATGACCAAGACCACTTTGACTTCATTGGATTGCTTTGATTTTTCTACCACTTGAAATAATCTTCTCATGAATTATTTGGCCCAAAACTTTCCACATTTGTATCCTATAGCTATGTTCTCTTTTGTCTTTGTAAATCATGAATTGAATGATGCAGATCTCATCTTACATGATTGGATGGCCTAGATCTTTTCAGTCTTGATCCAACCATCTACAACTAATCTTCTTTAATAATCTTTGATATAATAGTCTAAAACCTCTTTAATGAGATCCAATGATGCTGGTCAATCACACCTAATGCTAATTCCCTAGACAATGTTTGAGCTATTGTGTTAACAAAATCAAAGAAATATTTGAAGTTGTTTGGAGGAGCTTTCTAAGATATTTGGAAGTGATATTTGGAACTTCCTTAACTTTTTAATAGCTTTGATCAAACTTTTTCTATATAAAAACCTAACCATCATTCATGAAATGAATAACAAACTTGGACCAATATTTGAGATCTCAACAATGCACAACATGTGGTAGGAACTACAACATAATTCTTCACAAAATATCAAATTTGTTCAACTAGTCTTATCACATCAAAGGTTTCAATTTCTTACTTGTCATAGTAATTTTAAGCTCATCGTGCCTTCTTCTATTAATCAACAAGCATCAAAAGTTGTCGAAATTTATCATAATTTTTCCTTCTTATATTTTTTCCATTTTCTTTTGCAATAGGTGGCCTAGCATTTACAAAAGCTTCAGTTTAGTTTTATGTCATAAAAAAACAAGTTGCTGTTAAGCTTGAAAAATCTTGTGTTATAGTTGAACCCATAAAAGCTTGTTGGTTGGTGCTGAGTTGCAAGAAAAAACGTCAAGTTATAAACTTTTTGATAGTGATGATTTTTTTGACCTTAGTTCTGGGTAGATGTAAGATCTAATTTAAACCAAACGATCTAAAAATTTCATTGTATTATTTAATTTTTCTTTTTTTAATCATAAAAATAAAAATTTAACATACATGAAATGAAGATTTTTCAAAAACTTAAAATAAATTTTATGAAAATTTTTTAAAAAAGAAATATGATCCTAAAAAATAAAAAGTACTTTAAAACTCATAGGTCACCCTCTCATGTGGGATTTTTATTTTAATAAGTATCAAAGAGGGTTCCCTAAAAACAATTGTTAGTCAAATAACTTGGGTGAACCATTTTGTATGTTTTAATTATCTATTATGTTTACTTAATTGTTATCTTTGTTGTGAAAAAATTTTAATTTCTGCCTTGTCATTCTTGTGTGCTTTCTAAAATGTGTGTATTAATTTTCTTTTTAAATTCAATTTTTAATATGTCATCACTCATGATTAATTTTGGTGCAACATCAGATGAAGGTCCCCTTCAATTATTCTGTCATTATTTAAAGATAAATTTTATTAATACTTGAAAGAAAGATTTAGATTTTTTGTCCAATCAATTGACTAGGACATTAGAAAGAGCTCACAAAATTATATGATTTATTTAGAGATTCATGTACAAAAGAAATCAAGTTATTTAGTGTACATAGTAGTGATTAAAGGAGAATGATATAATTAAATGCCATAACAATCATCTACCTTTAACATGGCATATCTCCAAGTGACTTTAATGAATTTATGAATTTTTATATCACACATAAAGTTTGAAAAAAGTTAGAAGTAACTTATGAAGGTGCTTTGTAAGTCAAACAAATAAAGTTAAATCTTATTACACATGATTCTAGGCTCTTTAGGATAAATTTGAGATAAACTATAAATAAGATGTTTATGTGATTTACTAATACTACTAAAAGATTAAAAAAGCTTTAAAAAGTGCTTCCTAATGCAAATATTGCAAGAAAAGTAGCAAAGATTCTATCCAATGAGTTTGATCGTCTTATCTCAACGACAAAGGTAGCCAAAGACATAACAAGCTTGTATTGGATAAGTTACACATAGAATTAAAAAGGAGGGATCAATAAGCAAGCAAAGCATGGGACAAGGTACAAGAAACCATTATCTTTTAAAGCTAACAAAGATAACTAGGCATAATATCTATCTTTTCTACGGACTTGGAAGAAAAGGTAAATTTTCATGTTAAGGGTTTTGATAAAAATTTGACAAATCATTTTATACAAAAAAATAGAAGGAAGGTGATGAAGACACCAAGATGCCATTATTGTGGTCAAATTAGCCATATTATATGAAATTATCCACAACTAAAATACACCCAAAAAAAGAAAGAGAGAAAGAAGAGAATAAAAAATAAGAATGATTTTCAAGCTACTTGGTTGCTTGAGAAGAATTAGACTCCATAACTTAAGGTAGTGAGGGGGAAGGAATGAAATTCTTCATAGCAAATGATGATGAATCAAGTACATCGAGTGAAGAATAAAGAATTAAGATAAACACTTGGCCTCGTGAATTTTTTGAAAATAATTATGTAGAACTTATTAGTGTTTTAACTTTTTTAATATTTATTCATAAAACAATTTTAAAAAAATTACAAAGAAAAAATAATTATTTTTTATTTTTTTATGAAAGGAGATTGTAAAAAAATTATGTGACCAAATTGATTTCATTATCATTAAGAATACTTCTTTGAAAAAATAAATTATGAGTTTGAAAACAAAAATGTATTCTATTCAACATGTAAAATTTTCTAATGTTTCACATGATGTTTATTTTTCTAAAAATAAATATATGTTTTTTAATATGCCTCATATTTCAAATATTGCAAACTTTTAAATATTGTAAAAAGGTTGTCATATTTGGAAAAATATTTTTAGTTGAAATCTTTGTTTCAAACGTCTATGCCAAGCTTGTCTGGGTTGGTAAGGTTAGAGAATATTGAATTTAAAATAAATTGTCTTCATAATCATTCTATACATATATAGTATTCTAAGACATTCATAACTTAGAAGTAATACAATTTGGAATTATGCATATAAATAAGGAAAATAAAAATTACATTTTATGAATATATAATAAAACTTTTATAATTTATGTAACTATATATAGAGAACAAGAATCAAAATCTATTTCTTGGGAGTTGGATAATAGATGCATAAGACATAGGAATAGAGACTTACCAAAATTTAGCCTCATAAGACATTGTCCAAATAGATTGGTAACACTTGAAGACTAGTCTAAGAAGAAAATCAGAATTGGTCACATAGGATATTCTACATTAAAGAAAACAAGCAAGCCAGATGTAGTTACAGTGCTTCTTAAGCCAACACAAAACTAGTTGAAAAACGAATGAATAGTGCAGAAGAGAAAGGCTTGTTAAGTATTCCTTTTAAACCTAAAAATGACTTAACGACTCATAGAGTGAAGGTAGACATATTGCTAAGGGTTATAGCCAAGTTGAAGGTATATATTTTGTTGAGTCATTTATATTAGTAGTAAGACTAGAGGTCATTAGACTTTTCTTAGCATATTCATGTCATAATAATTTTAGATTAATTCAAATGGATGAAAAATATCAATTTTAAAATAAGATAATAAAAGAAGATGTGTGTGCTGAATAACCCCCAAGTTTTGAGACCCATGCATATGATGATTATGTATATAATCTTAAGAAGGAATTTTATGGCCTTAAGGTCCTCATTCATGATATCATAGATTCAATAATTATCTCGTTGAGAGTGATTTTAGGAAAGGAAAAAATGGATAACACATTATTCTTAAATATTTTAAATAATAATTTCTTGCTTGTTCATGTTTATGTTGATGACAAAACATTTTGAAGCAAAAATGGAAATATATTTAATGAATTTAGTGATTTAATCACATGGCAGTTTGAGATAAGTATAATGGTTGAAATGAATTTCTTCTTTGGATTACAAATTATATAACTAAAAGATAAGATTTGCATTTTATGAACTAGGAATTTAAAATATGTATTGAAGAAGTTTGGATATAAACATATGAAATATAAGAATATTTTATTGAATCAATCATTGTATTCAGATTTAGATAGAGTTAAAAAACACATTGATACCAAACTTTGTAAAGAACCTGTTAGATCTTTCCTATATTTTAAAATTAGTAGACTGAACGTCTTATTTAGTGTTAGCTTATGTGGTAGATTCCAACAAAAATTTAAGCTGACTAAATTAATCTTGAAATATGTAGAAAGTATAACGAAAATAGGTTTAAAGCATCCTAAAAAGATTCATTCCTGAGATCTTATAAGTTTTATAGATTCAAACATTATAAGCTCTAATGTAGATAGGAAAGAACCTTAGGTACATGTTATTTACAAGGAAATCTTTTAATTTTCTAGTCAACAAATAAGAAACAATTGCATAGCGATATTGACCATAGAAGTCTAGTATGTATTGACCAAAAGTTGTGTTGCTCAAGTGTTATGTTTGAGACAACAATTTCAAGATTATGGTTTAGATCTATTGCATATTCCCATCAGAATTGATAATACTAATTCCTTGGCTTTAACAAAGAGCTAAGTTCATCATTTTTGGAGCAAACACATAGTATAAGATACCCTTTTATTAGTGACCAACTAGCTAAAAGCTTAGAAAAATTCACATATCTTCCTACTAAAAAAGAATTGGTAGACATATTTACAAAATTCCTTCCAATTGATGAATTTGAAATCATAACACGACAACTAGGTGTAATAAAAATTTTACAAATTTTACCTCCCTTTTCAAAACATTAAAATAAGAGAATTGTCATGATTTAAATAAGTGAGATGGAATAGGTATTAAGGGAGAGCATGAATTAAGTGGGAGCAAAAAATTTTCATTTTTATTACCACTTAACATAATAATAATGTTTTTTTTAACATATTATTATCATTTTTATTACAAATCTTTCAACAAAGCACTTGGGCCAACCAAATCCAATGCTCTGATTTAACCATCCAGAACTCATCCGCCATTATAGTCTTTGATATGATAGTTTAGAACCTCTTAGATTAGAGCCAATGGCACTAGTCAATCCCATATAATGGCTAATTCCTTAGCCATTAATTGAGTCATTACATTATTCATCATTGAAAAAATATTTTAAGCTAAATGAAAGTAATGTTTGAAACAATGTTTTTCTTGACTTTCTAATTGCTATGGTAGTTTTTTTTCTATAAATCTATCCCTTATTAATGAAATAACTAATAAATATGAACTAATCTTCGAGATCTTAACAAAATATTATACATCATTCTACGAGAAAAATTATTAGTAATACTTAAGCTTTTTATGATAAAAAACATCATAAATAGGCATCTAACCACAATGGATAACCATCAAATACTCCTTGAAATGATCATCAAGCTATCAACCATCATTTGATAGTGACATTATCTTTACTCTATAATTTTTCTGGACAATTCAATCTATTTATGGAGTCATTTGATCTCCACTTACAATAATAGGTCTCATCATTCTTAATGGCACTTCCATAATTATTTGATTTATGTCCCTCTTTCTAACCTTGATAATAATTTTCTATTTCACTCTTGCCTATAGTACCTTTCTTATCGATTACATTCCGCTTGATATTCTCCTCTCTTACTACATTAAATTTTTGTGAGATAACCCTTGGAATAAAAACTTGATAAAGATTTGAATTTCTTAAACATTTTATTTGCAAATGACATCCAAAAATCTTTTGACCAATTTCATAGAAAACTACTCCAAGAAATATTTATTGAAGTAAAAGATTCATATGTTTCTGGTTTGGTACCTTTATTATTTTTCTTTAAAAATTCCCTTAAAATTAAATTAATGTTATCATTATCATGTTTTGGTATTTCTTTTTATGACATATCCTCTTCCAATTCGTGTAGAACTGTTATTTGAGGTTCCTTTTCTTTTTTACTTTGATATTTGGCTTCCCCTCTATATTATTAGTTCTTACAAATAATAGTCCTTATGATCTCATCCAAAAATATTCATATGGAAATTCATGTTATGACATTCAAAATAAATTTTGAAATGCACTTACATTATTTCAACAAACATTAAATAAATGTTTAAGGCTTTCGGATAATTTGTAAACATTCCTCCATAAAAGAATTTAATCATTTGAATATAAAAATGTTTGGATGATTCCAAAAAATTTCTTCCTTTACTTTCCAACTCTATACTAAATATAAATTGTCTTCTGGATGCTCTTATTCCTTATTTTGTTGATTTCTATTATTAAGAATGCAATTGTCAATTTCTTATGAAAAAATTTAGGATGCACCACCATGTTGCTTTGCTAATATTTAGGTATAAAAGTAGCATTAGCAAAAAGTTTGATTAGGACTGAAAGAAACATAGATCATTTACAATGGCAATGATAACGCCAACTCTCTTGTAAGTAATAGAAAAATTTATTTCAGTAATCCATGAAAGAAAAAATGTCTTGTCATTAGTTATTCTATTTTTCCAAACATTGTATTGCATTTCATCGGTTTTGCTCTTGAAAAGATGTGATCCTCTTCCTAAAGGCCCACTTTCTTCAATGTTGTTAGAACTGATTTTCAATTATTTATTTCTTCTTAATATAATATAAAATCATATACTTATACATACCAATTAGGGTATTGTTACTTAGTTCATACCAATATAAAGATAATTCATGCATTGTATTATATAATATTAGGTCGGTATCATCTTGATGCTAAACTAATAATTGTTGTTGTAAAAAAATTAATTAAAAGTAAAATACTTATTCTAGTTGTCATAAAACATAATTTTCAATGTCCAAACATATTCTTAAGTGCTTTAACTATTCTCTTTCATTGACTTTTATTTTGAGCCTAAAATGTTATGTTAGACATTTGTTGAGTATCACATGGATCAATAAACCTTTTCCAAAAGTATGATAGAAGTTTGTAACCCTTATGTAATGTAATAGTGTTTTCCATACCACATAAGCCATACTATTAATAAACATATAATTGACTTATTGTTTTATCAAAAATGTTGTCTGAATAAGTAAAATTAAATCTTAGGGTTTGCAAATCTTATTTTCAAACTTACAAATATTTGGGTTTTAATGTTCCATACATCATTGTGTTGGTTTTGGACAATAACTTCTTGTTGTTAATATGCCACAAGGGTAAATAGTAAAGCTCCTTCAATTTATTATGGATATAGCATATATCTCTTAAATATCCATCTAAATATTTAATTGAGCTTCATCTATGTTATACATCATAAGCATTTACGACTCCTTATGAATATGTATCTACTTTTACTTTTTGTTTGGTGATATAGATCCTCCAAACCACAATGCCTAAATAATTCAAGTTATTCTATTTTTCTTAATGCTTGAACAGATTTACCATCAAACTAATTGTAAATAAGATGTTGTATGTACTTTGGATGGTAGTGTTACCTCAACAAGCAAGATAAGAATTAGAGATTAGAAACCAAGTTAATGGATTCTATCTAGTTATGATACTCCACAAATAAATAGACCTATTAAGCATTTAAGAAGGGAACCTTAGCTGTAAAGGAATCTACCAAATTGCTATTTGATGGAATTATGCATCAAAATAAAGTGGTAGATGTGGAACAAATGGAAGATTTTGGAAAAATAAAAATGGGAAGACAAACAAAAAGGAAAATAAGATATAATAACATCATTATCAAGATATATTTCACTTATTATTTTTCCAAAAATGTGGTCATAACAAACAAAATATGTGTTTTTTGGTAGACAATGTCATTCTCATATAGTTTGAATCAACCTCTCTACCTACAACTATTTTTGTTTTAATCTCACAAATTATTATGCTAGGGCATCAAATGTTTGGTTATCAGTACGTAACAACTACTAATATAAAAACATTCCTTCTATTTGTTATTGATATAACGTTTATGTCTAAATTTTGTATCGAAATACTTAGTTGCACTTCTTTAATGTTATGAATTGAACGATGCTGCTTTCCTCTTAAAGCATTGACAGCTTCTATGACTCTTCTTTTTGTGGCATAGGATCTCAAATCCATAATATTGTAATAATTCAAGTCATTCTATTTTTCTCATTGTCTAAATAGATTTATTATCAAACCAATTATGAATAAGATACAATATGACTTTGGAATAATAAGAAAAAAAAATTAAAACTTAAGCTTTTTTGGATTGAAGTGTTACATCAAAAAGAAGGATAAAAATTTGAGATTTAAAACAAAGTTAATGGAGCCTATCTATTTACAATTATTTTCAAATAGATAGACTATTAGAAGTTAAACAAGGAAACCTTAGTTGTAATGGAATCTACTCAAGCTGTCTTTGATAAAATATAAGGAAAAAATTGGAAGATTTGGAAGACATGGTAGATTTTGGAAAAAAAAGAAGACCAAAAAAGATTATGGTATGACAATCTTAGTAAATTTATACTTAAATATTATTTTAAGAAGGGAATCTATATTGAACTTTGTTCAAAAAGAATTGCACCAATGAATGTGAAGTCCTAGATTATGTAGATGATATCATATTTTGATCAACCAACAACGATTTTTGTCAATGAATTAGTGAGCTTATTTACGTAGGATTTGAGATTGACATGATCGGTGAGTTTTCCTATTTTATTTTATAGCAAGTTAAGAAAGATGAGAAATGCATCCTTGTCTCTTACATAAAGCTTATACATGATATGATAAAAATTTCAAAAACAAGGATATGGTTGCATCAAAGGAGTTAGTATACAATTAAAATCATTGTTGTTAATTATAAGTTACCTATCTTTT
Organism: Vanilla planifolia; assembly: GCA_023846275.1. NCBI lineage: Eukaryota > Viridiplantae > Streptophyta > Magnoliopsida > Asparagales > Orchidaceae > Vanilla > Vanilla planifolia. The sequence goes on along the minus strand of JAIUJO010000086.1, from coordinate 205,285 downwards.
TTAGTACAAACCCTTGCCTCCATTTGAAAAGAAATAATGTATGTTGCAACAACTTAAAAGTTGTTCTTCAAAAATACAAGTGAAGCCTCAAGGAATGAATTTTATTACTTTGGCTGCTGGATGATTTTAACTTGTTTTCTAAAAGTGATGCTTTGGAATTATTATGTATGGTATGTCACCATAGTATAGTGATAAAAAATGTGTATTAAAAAATAAAAACAAAGTGATCATGTACTTATCATTTAAAATATGGAAAGGCTTGTGGAAAAAGGTTGTAATCAATTGAAGTGGCTATACCTAGAAGGAACACTTGAACTAATCATAACATGGAAGGCAACAAGGTTGTTATTAGCTTTTTCTTATTACAAGGTATTTAAACTATACGAAATGAATGTTAACAGCACATTCATAAATGTTTTTTTAGGAAGAAGTGTATGTAGAAATAATTGGATTGCTTTCAACATTGTACTCATCAAAATCACCTACATAAACTAATTAAATACTTATATGATTTGTGAAAAGAATAATGATAATGGTATGACAAACAAAATAGATTTTTACTAAAACATTATTTCAAGATAGTAATGTGGATTGAACTTTGTTCATCAAGAACTGCACTAACAAACTTCTTCTAGTCTAAGGTTTTCTAAATAAAATCTTCTTTAGATCCACCAACTTGGCCTTATTTGAATGATTTAGTGAACTTATGTATGTAGGATTTGTGATTTATATAATGGCTTAGTTCCCTATTTTATCAGATTAAAAATTAAACAATATGAGAAAGGTATACTTGAATCTTAAATAAAGTATTTAAATGAGATGTTATAAATGCTTGACCTTGAGAACCTCAAACCTATTTCTACTTTCAAGTGTCTCCACTAATGTATTAGACATAGAAATGAAAGGAAAACAAATAAATTTCAAGGTATACCTAGGGTTGATATGTTATTTACTTAAATACAAGAAAACGAAAGAAAGTTTTTAGTGTGGGAATTTTTTTATCAGTTTTAGTAAAGCTCTAAGGACATTGACTTAGAATCAATTAAAATAATGTTTTGGGACATGCTTGCTGCAATGGTATTAGTGTTTTCGTATCACAAATTTAAGTTATGTCATTATCTCATTAGATAAAGCTACAAAAATTATGTATGTTTAAGAGTACATAAGAAATACATTGTAGGTATTTAATCATTTTTTGGATACACCTTAATCTCATGATCTATTCAGGAACATGGAATTATTTCTTGCAAATAATGAAGCATATTATATAGCATTAAGAGGATTTTAAGAACAAAGTTTGGGGTCAAAATGGAAACTAGAAGATATGGGATTACATTTGCAAAAAAATACTCATAAAATATGACAATATGTGTGCCATTTGCCTGACTCAAAACCTTATCTAGTACTCTAAGGACAAACAAATTGATGTTAGGAAACATTTCATCATGAACCATGTAGAATGAAATGTGGTAGACATTTAATTTGTTGCTAACACATGCAACTAGTTGACAACTTGATGAAGTTTCTTAAGAAAGATTAATTATATAACATTAGAAGACTTTTTTATTATGACAAAAGTGTGGGACATTAATCTTTGTTTTAGGAGTAGTTCCTTTAGTGTAGGGGTCCTCATCCATGTGCTTTTATTACTTGCAAATCTAGCTTCACTTGATAATATTTAGCATGTGCTTTCTTACACTACATTCAATTACTTTATGATAAACTTAGAAAGTAAGTGATAAAAAAACAAGAGGTTATCGATCTAATGAGTAATACTCTAAGATATTTTGATAATAACAATCTATTTAAGTAGCATACCTATTGATCATCTAAATTTACTTCTGAGTATGATAGGCAAACAATATTGGAAGGAGATTACTGCTACAAGAACATGTCAATTGATTAAATATGCAGATGTAAGCATTTGTTGAATAATAATGAAAAAGATAATTGTATCATCAAGAAACTAACTATGATGTTCTATATTTTGTTATAAATTTTAGTTTGTATTAGACATTTGTCTTTGCCATGTTCTAATCAAATATTTCAATAATAAAAGTATTATATCTTCTATTTAATAATGTTTTGTTATAAAAATTTACTTTAGGCAGTATTATTAATTTTAACATTTTTACTTTTTTTGAAAAACTTTTCTATTGCTTAATAAGTTTGAAACTTTGACCTCTAAAGTTTTTTTATTATGTTAGTATTTTTTATCATTTATGCATTTGCATATCGTGGTATGCATGTTCATTTGTTTGTCTAAATTATTATTATAACTTTTAGTTAAAATGTTTGTAATACGAACTTCGATTTCAAATATTTAATAACCTTGGCAATTGTAATTTTTTTAAATGTGTTTTCAAGACTACATTTTCACAATTATGTCACTAAAGGAATTTGTTTAATATTTAATACAAGTTCAATTTATTTTTTAAAAAATATTTTATTACCTTAATAATCATATTTTTAATTTTGTTCATTAATTTTAATTCTGCATTTACACAAGCATATTGAAATTATATTCTAATTTTTTCTCAATTTATTTTATATTTTATCATGAGAATGTTGTACAATAATTATAGGTGTAATGCTTTTAAGTTAATTGCAACAAATCTTAAATGTATTGAGTATTGTTTATTCATAAGAAATTATCAATGCTTATTTTTTTGGGATACTATTTTGAATTATTTTCATATATTTTCAAATTTTCATTATCATAAGAAGATCTTATATATTCTTAAATATTTTTTATCTCGTTGTGGAATTAAAAAATAAAATAACAAATATGCTCGAGAATCTTTTACTCCACCTCCACCAAAACAAAAATTGCTTAAATATAGAATTCACAAGGCTTTTTAAGGTCTTCAACCTTTCTTAAGCTTCATTGCATCCAAGTTTGTTGTACCTATTTCTTAAATCTATACATTACATTTTGAATTGTAATGTGCATTTTGTTGAACAATTTTATTATAAATTAATTTTTGTTTCTAACTTTCAAATTTTTTTCACTTTTTTTAAGGAGGATAATTTTTATAATTAATATATAAATAGTTTATAATATAATAAGTATTCCATTGTGATCATTGTTTCTATATATTTTTAAACATGTTATCATTTAGTTTGAATAACAAGATTTTTTTATTACATTATTGTGCAACTATGTGATATAACATGTAAATATATTGAATATTACTAAAATATTTTTATAATGGCAATGTGACCTTTTTGTATTTTTTTATTTAAACTTACAATGTTTTATTTAACCAACTCTTTAAACTACAAAATTTTTAAACAATTAAATATTTTTAATAGTAATAGCATATTTATTTCCTGTGGCAATAAGAGTACTCTTTGTTGAAATGTTATTGTTATTTTTTATCTTATTTATATATAAAATAATCTTATTTTTAAAATTTTTTGTTACAACATAAATTCTATCAAAATTATGTTGTCCAGATAATTGACATATCTTCATATTCTATTATACTTCCATTTTAACTCACATGATTTCAAAAAGCTGTGAATTATTTAATTTATGTTTTACCATTTCTACTCACATATTTAATTTGTTAAACTATTGTGCTTGGATCACATAATCTAGATGTTTTAAATCAACAAACTATTCTCTTTATACATTTAATATTGAAACTTTTTTAAAAAAATTTGTTTTAAAACAATTATGAAATTCATTTCAAAATTTGAAAATTTTTTATAAACCATTTATTTTTTATTTTTAATTTTTTAATGTTTTCTTTGAAAAAAAATATTTTTTAATAATATAATTACTCATAGTATTTTTTAATATCCATAATACATTTTTTTGTTTGTTTTTATATGTTCACAAGCATATGAATTTTTTTTTTAAAATAACTATTTTTCATGTGGCAAATCACCTCAACATCTATGACTTTCTTATTTGTAAAATGCCATTAATGACACTTGCACTAATAGAAAATCTTCATGATGACAAGTAGAATTTTAACATTTAATATTTAAAAGGAAAGAAAAATTAGTCTTTTGCAACATATATAATATATTTATAAATATTTCATATTTTTATTTATTTTGATATCTTAGAAATTACTAGAAACTAATTTAAACATTTATGATATAAAGCTATATTTTAGTATATCATTTTATTAACAAAATGTCATTACTGTTTTGAATACAAAGAAATTATTTAGTAAGAAAAACTACCTTTTTTCTTTATTCCTTTTGTTTAATAACAGGAAACTAAATTGTGTTTAATTAGACAATTTTCATCACATTATATTGACATAATTTTAAATTTCTTTAGAAATTTCTATTAATAGTTTTGCTTAAATTTTGTAACTTTAATTTTTTTAAATACTATTTCCATAATTATTTTATTTTTTTTATTGTTCTTTGTTAAATTTTTCTTGTAACTATTTGACATATTGAACACAATGATTAATCTTTTAAATAATAAATTATTTCAACGATCATATATCTTTTAATTGTTTCAAAATTTTATGTTAAGAAGTTTGAAAGCATTACATCACTAGGGAAATTTGTGTTCCTTAATCCATTTGGCAATAATTATTTAAGTCACTTTTAATTGTTTTATTATTTAATAATTCTTTTATTTATTTATATTAGCAAATTTGTCATGATTTGATTATTTGAATATTTTTTTAATATGTTATAGATGTTGTTTTAAAATTGAGCTGCACTTATTTCATGACTATTTAGCATTTTCTTGTCTTAAAACATTTTTATTTGAATGATATTTATGTATTATTTATATTATGATATTTAATTTATAGCTTTCTATGCATTTCTCTTGTTCAATATGAATAGCATTTTTTCTTATTTTTTAAAGACCAATTTTCTATTATTATTGATTAAATTTTTCATTAGTTCTCTCACCCAATATTTTTTAAAATTTTTAAATATTTTGTTACACTTTTTTTTTTGATTAAATTTATTTAGTTAATATTTTAAAATTATAACCACTTGCAAAGTATTCTTTTAAATATCACATAATTACAAAATGCTTTATCTACATAATATTTTAAATATTATTTTTACAATGCTCATATTGTAGCTAATATATAGTACTTATATTTTATTTTGTCATCAATCTTCACTTTAATGCAAATATTTGTAAATAGTATGATTTATTACTCTTTAATTTTGTTAACGATGTTATGTGCATCTTTGATTACACTAAAATATTTTCCATTAATTTATTATTAAAAAATAATAATAATAACAAAACATGTAGTTTATCAAAAATAATTGAATATTAAATTAATAAAATATATGTATATTATGCAGGATAGTATGACAAACATTTTATTTCAGATTAATATGAATTTAAGAATAATGAAGAAAAAGGTAGGATGAGATTTCTACAACTAGATTTAAATTTACTCTTATGTCACAATGATAAAAAGGCAAACAAATAATAAAAAAAAGGAAGCTTGGCCAATCTTTGTGGCCCTCTCTAATTGCATGTTTGTGCACAAAATCTCAATGATGGAAAAATGAAATATTATAAAACAAATTTCATATTTCCATTCATAACTTTTTTAACATGTTAATAGTAAGAATCTACATATCAGAATGGTAACTTGTATGTATAAAAAACATTCCTTATACATAAACCACTACAAAAGAATAAATAGTACAAATGTATAAAGCTAAGAAATGATCGTTATTAACCTAGTAATACAACCTTCCTTATATTAGTTAACCCAACTAGGAAATTAGCTATTTTTTGTACTTTTAAAATGACTTATTGAATTCAACCTTATTTTAAAGATGTGATTAATTACTTTATCCAAATAAATTCATACAAATAAGTAAATAAACATTATGATTGTTGTTATATTAGAAATCAGAGACAAGAACATTTTTTGGAGATACAAAAAAAACTTATTTTTCTTTCAATGCTCTAGTTAGATTAAGCCTAAGATAGATAAACTTAGGTTGATATGTCTTTCAAAGATAATGTTTAAAAGTTTTATTACTGCAATAAGAATTAGAATTAAGAAGACATTATCGAGATGTTGATGGTTTTCACCTAGAGTTAACTTAGTGGATAAATTTTAGAAAATTCTTCAGGTTTGTATTTATATAAAAGAAATTCAAAACTTCACATTTAAATTTATCATTGATGAAATGTAAAAATTAAGTATTGAATAATAAGATGGATACTTTAAGTGATAAAAGTTATAAGATAAAAATGCCAAGCACTTACTTTGCATAACAAAGTTCTTTCAAAGTATAATATAAATGTAGCCATATAAATCCATCAGACAAAATATTACGTATGTAATTTTCATATTTAATAGCGATATGATATTTTTATGTTTTATTAAACTTCATTGGCTTCATCAAAGTTCATTGAAATACATCTAAGAAGTATAATAAGGTTAATATTTGTATATTGAAATATGATAAAACTAAATAAAAATTAAAGTTCTAATTAATAGAAATTATACCTTCTCAAAAAATATTTAAATTAAAATATACTAAGAGATTGCACATAATAATCAAACGGACTTTGATAGTGAATTAAGTAATTTAATGAATAAACATGCATCATGAATCATTTTATAATTTGAGTATAATAAAAACCCACGTAACTATCGCATTATTTGAGATGCTCAAGTTTAGAATATTGAATGCAAGGGTACACATCTTTCAAGATTAATTTTTTCATAAGACAACCCTAAAATAGTCAAATATTTCTAATTTAATTTATTATAAAATAGAATCTAGTCTTCCAAAAAAAATACCTAATGTAAAAATAGTAAGTCAAAGTGTTACAAGAATAATATCAAAATTTAGTAAAATTTCAATGAAAATGTTTTTGAAAAACTTGCTTTCAGAATTAGTTACAAATAGTCTAAGAAAAGGATTTGAACCTTCATAAGCCATTTTCAGTTTGAACTAATGTTGAAGTAGTTAAGATGCAATTACCTTGCTATGTTAATTATTTGTTTGGTGGTAAAGGAGAAAAGTCGCTTGAAACTTTAACTCTTATGAGAGATACTTGGCTGATACAAAGCACAATAAAGTTGACATGAGGCAATGAGTGGAGTTGCTAAAGCATTATTGCTCAAGAATAATTTAAAAAAACACATAGCAAATGTGCTAACATCATGCCTGCATTCAAAATATAATAACTGAGGACATGGCATTTAAAATATGGAATAAGTTTCATATTACCTGGTGGTAGAATTAAGCTTTTCGACATTTCTGTCTATTTTCTTTAATAGAAATATAGTTTTCGTAAGATAGGTACTTCTACATTTCAGAGTTACTATTCTTGTGCACCGAAAATCATAACTTAAAAATAGTTGAATAACAATTGGTGGTTAGTCGTATTCATCTTAGTGTATGATTTCCTCAATACAACTACAACAACTAATGGATAAAGAAAGTATGCAACAAAGAAACTTCTATTAAAATATAGTATTATTATGATGTAATGCTTCTTCAAATCATAACAATATGTAAGGAAAAATTGGCTATCATTATAACATGATATATATAGAGGATCACACATTTTTGAAGGTTCACAAAGAATTTTAGACAATAGATGAATATGATCTATGTTGATTATATTATCATTCATTTACACTTGCTTAACATCAATATTATGCATCTTATGATGTTGTTGTATTGTGAAATTTTTTTTGTAAGGAGAACAAATAAAAAGTATATTCAAATATAAGCATAAAAATGCATCTCTACTCTTATACTAAATAAACTCAATCTTTGTTTACATTGGACTAATATGATTGACATCTTTCAATACAAACATTCATTTTCAATGATATTGACAAGAACATCAAACATATGAAAACTGGGAATAACATAACAAGAACAGTCTCCATATTGTAATCACACACATGAAGCTTGCCCTCTTCCATAATCATACAAGATTTCTCACCATTTTTGTTGATGACAACAAGAACTTCTGTTTCACATGTTAAACTAAATATTTATAAGGAAAATTGAATATCCTATAAGGCAATGCATAACAAATTTATTGGATGGGTAAAAAAATTCAATTATGCCAAATATGGTTAAAGTCTTGTATGAGAATGTCAAAGATATGAATGAAAATTATTTCTAGCTATTTAAAAAAAGGCAAAGCCAATTTATATTGTATCATAATCACTTCTAACTAAAAATCCCAAACATGATGAAAAAAGCCATATTATAAAAAAAATGATGGACAAAGATGTGGCTCAGGCTACCAAATCATTGTTTCTTGCTAGAATGGTTGTTATGATTAATGTAATGTTTAAGGATAACCATATATGTACTCTTACTGACAACATGGTCATAGTAGGGATTATTAATGCACTTAATTTCATAACTTGAATAGTTTTTTGGGTGGCATAGCTAAAATAATTATAATGCCCAATGATTTATTAGATTTAAGACTCAAGGGATTAGGGATATGGCCAAACATTATTAATGCAGGATAGGTATTATGAACTCTTATAATACAATTTATGATGAAAGGTAATAATGAAAAGGATGAAAACAATGGTGGTGATAAATTCGAAAGAAAACATTATTTTTAGAAATATAATGCCAATACTAAAAAAAGGATATTTCTATTTATTCCATTATAGGGCTTTAAATAGATGTAATTTTAAACATAAATTCAAAAAAAAAACTAACTAAACTACCACTCTTAATGAAAACATGCCAAAATTATACCATTTGTAAAAAAGGATGAATTATAATAGGGAACTTTATGAAGCTTTAGAAATCATATTTTAAAAAAATATAATAAGCTAATAACAATAAATAAAATTCAATAGTTGAACTCAATTAATTTCATCATTTAAGTTGTCTTACATTATTGAATACTATTAAGAGAAACTTTGTCATGTAGTGTGTTAAGTAAATCTTTGTCAAACCTAGCATTGGTCTTACAATCATGCAAAACATCGAAATTAATACAACATAAATGGCTGAAAAAAAGAAAATTACAAATTGTATTAAAAGATCTATTGTTTTTTTATCAATGCTTATTTTAAGTTATTGAAATAATCATTATGATTCAGAGCTACTACTTCTTGCATTGCTACATTTGACTTTTGTTCCATCATTTTTAACATTTTCCTACAACCTGCATTATGTCTTCATGTTATTGTAATTTGAATACAGGCATGATGTTGGCACATTTTGATGTGTTTTTTTAAATTATTCTTGAGCAATTGTTTTTCAACAACACCACTCATTGTCTCACTATCATGTATATGTCCACATTATTACACTTCATATCGGCCAAGTAGCTACCATAAGAGTTAAAGTTTCAAGAGATTTCTCTCCTTTACCTTTAAACCAATAATTAACAAAGCAAAATAATTGCAACTTAACTACTTCAACATTAGTTGAAATTGAAAATGGCATACGAAGGGTCAAATCATTTTCTTAGACTATTTGTAACTATTTTTGAAAGTATGTTTTAAAAAATAATTTCATTAAAATTTTAAAAAAATTTGATATTATTATTATAACAATTATGGCCTATTATTTTTTATATTTGGTATATTTTTTTGAAGATTATATTTTATTTTATAAAAAATTAAATTAATAAATATTTGATTATTTTAGAGTTGTCATATGAAAACATTAGTCTTGAATGATGTGGAGCCTTGCATTCAATACTGTAAACATGAGCATCTCAAATTATGCCTTAGTTACATGGGTTTTTACTTTACTCAAATTATAAAATGATTCGTGTCAAATGGTTATGTATTAAATTACTTAATTCATTATCAAAATCCATTTCATTATTATGTGTAATCTCACAATATTCTTAAAATTAATTTTTTTTGAGAAGATATAATTTTTTTAATGAGAACTTTTTTAATTTAAGTTTATCTTAATGAAATTTACAAATAGTAATCCTATTGTACTTCTTAGACCCATTTCTATGAACAATGATGAAGCCATTCAAGTTTAAAAAACATAAAAAGTATTTTATTGCTATTAACTATTGAAATTACATGCATAACATTTTGTGTGATGGATTTATATGACCAAAACTATGTTATGCTTTCAAAGAAACTTGTTATGCTAAGTAAGTGCTTGGCACTTTTGTCATGTAAGTTCTATAGCTTAAAATGTCCATCATATTATTCAAGACTTCATTTTAACATTTCATTAATTATAAAATGTAAATTACATGCATAATACTTTGTGTGATTGATTTATATGGCTACATTTATATTATACTTTGAAAGAACTTAATTATGCTAAGTGCTTGGCTTTTTTGTCATGAAAGTTCTATAACTTAAAATATCCATCTTATTATTCAATACTTCATTTTATCTACCTAAGTTAACTCTAGGTGAAACCCATCAACATCTCAATAATGTCCTCTTAGTTCTACCTCTTGTTACCATAACAAAACTTTTAAACATTATCTTTTGAAGACATATCCACTTAAGTTTATGTATCTTAGGAGTAATCTAACTAGAGTATTGGAAGAAAAATAAGTTGCATTTTTGTTACTCTAAAACTGGCCTTGTCCATTATTTCAAATATAACACTAATCATAATGTTCATTTGCTTATTTGCATGAATTTATTTTGATAAAGCAATTAGTCACATCTTAAAAATAAAGGTTGAACTCAATGAGATTTCATAAGAGTATAAATAAATAATGTAATTTCTTAGTTGGGTTAAGTAATACATGAAAAGTTTTATTAAGGGGTTAATAGTGATCATTTCTTAGTTTTTTACATTTTTAATATTTATTATTTTCCAGTGGTTTATGTATAATGAGAGTTTTTTATACATGAAGGTTACCATTCTGATACATAGATTCTTACTATTAACTAGCTAAAAATAGTTATGAATGAAAATTTGAAATTAGTTTTGTAATATTTGATTTCTCATCATTGATATTTTGGGCTCAAATTTGCAGTTAGAGAGGACCATAAAGATTGGCCATTCTTACTTTCTTTTATTATTTGCCCACCTTTTTTATCATTGTGACACAATCGTAAGATCTAAATCTAGATGTAGAAATCTCATCCAAACCTTTTTCTTCATAATTCTTGAATTCATATTATCTATAAAAAAATATTTATCATACTTTCATGATAATATATATATATATATATAAATATATATATATATATACATATATATATATATATATATTATTGTAATATTCAATTATTATTGATAACCTATATGTTTGCTATTTTTATTATTTTTTCTTTGTATTTTTATTTTTTTCAATACATGCATAATGTTTTATGACAAATTGTACATATTATTTTGATGGGTTTTTAGATATTTTGTTGTGTCTATTATTGTTTTTTTGGCATAAAAAAACTTTAGTTTTACTTCTCTTTGTTTTATATAATTTTTTTTTAATTTCCTTCACAATTTCTATTAATTGGACGTTTTGATATAACAATCATTTTCTTCTTCGCTTGACAAATCCATTTATATTGGCCCAATCATAGACATGCCTAACTTGCAAAAAAATTAAAAAAAACAATATGTAAACCAATCAAATTTTGCAATCATTTTTATTATTTTTATGTTATTCTATTAATTATATTTAAGCAATAGATTCATTTTCTTGTAATATTTCTTATCTCTTAAATATAGAAAAGATTATTTATTAATAAATTCATGAGGTTTTTTGTTATTTTAAGAATAAATTTGTCTTAAATATTAAAAAAATATTTAAATTTAAATTAAAATATATAATTATCATGAAAATTATGATTTTATAATTTTTAAAATATCTAAATTAATTCGTAAGAAATGGACAAAATGATTTTCTTAATACAAAATTAATGCAAAATATGTGTGTGTAATCAAAGATTCACATAACAATGTAAATAAATTTAAATAATAATTAATTATATTAGTTCTAATATTGGAATTCAAGTGAAGATTGATGACAAAACAAAATATAGGTATTATGTAGGTATACCATTTTGCAAAAACATTAGTGTATTAAAAATAATATTGAAAACACTATGTTGATAAACCATTTTGCATTTCTATGATATTTAAAAACAATTTGCAAGTGCCTATATTTTTAAAATATTATTAAAATAAAATAAATTAAAACTAAGAAATATAAAGTATAATAGAATATTTAAAAATTAGAAAATATTGGATGAAGGAACTAATGAAAAATTAGCTCAACAATAAAAGAAGATAACTAAAAAGCCTAAAAATAATGAATACTCAATACATTTAAGATTTATTGTAAAATAACTGAAAATCATTATACCAATAATTATTACATATCAATCTCGTGACAAAATATAAAAATAAAATGGAAATGAAATCTTTGAATATTTCAAATAATAAATCATGGAATAAAAGAATATAATTTCAATATGCTTGTGCAATTGCAAGAAATTAATGAACAAAATTAAAAATTAGAATTAATAAGATCATAAAATATTATTAAGAAATAAATAGAACATGTATTACATATTAGACGAATACATTTAGTGGCATAATTATGAAAATGTACTTGTGGAAGCACTTTTAAAAATAATTACAATTGCTAAGCTAATTCAATATTGGAAATCTTAGTTTGTATTACAAACATTTTAAGAAAAAGTTATAATAATAATTTAGACGAAAAAATGAATGTGCATGCCACGATATGCAAATGTGCAAATGACAAAAATACTAACATAACAAAAAAATATTTTCAAATTGTAAAATTATTGTTACATTAAAATATTAAAAATATTCAAAAAAATGCTTTAATAAATAAATAATATATTATTTGAAAATATAAAAGAATAGAAACTATTCATATCAAAATAAAATGTACCTAATCAAAAAAATAAAAAATTATAACAATAACATAACAATATCCTCTAAGCAACTTCATTGAGATGTCAACCAGCTGCATGTTGTTAGCAAAAATTAAATATCTATCACATTTCATTTTACATGGTTCATAATGAAATGGTTCCTAACATCAATTTGTTTGTCCTTAGAGTACTAGATAAGGTTTTGGGTCAAGAAAATGGCACACTTATTGTCATATTTTATGAGTTATTTTTTGTGAATATAATCCCATATCTTCTAGTTTCCATTTTAACCCCAATTTTTTTCTTGAAATACTCCTAATGCTATATATTATGCTTCATTGGTTGCAAACAATAATTCCATGTTTTTTAATAGATCATGAGTCTAAGAGGTGTCTAAAAAATTATTGAATAGGTACAATGCTTTTCTTATGTACTTATGAACAAACTTAATCTTCGTAGCTTTATCCTATGAGATATTGACAACTTAAATTTGTGATACAAAAACACTAATATAGTAGTGCCAAGGAAGTACCAAGACATTTTTTTTTATAGATTCTAAATCAAAGTCCTTGGAGCTTCACTAAAATTGATTAAAAAAGTCCCACACTAAAAACTTTCTTTGGTTTTCTTGTATTTAAGTAAAGAACAAGTCAACCCTTGGTATTCCTTGAAATCTATTTGTTTTCCTTTCATTTCTTTGTTTAATGTTTTGGTGGAGACTCTTGAAAGTAGAAATAGGTTTGAAGTTCTCATGGTTAAGCATTTATAACATCTCATTTAAGCACTTTATTTAAGATACAAGGGCACCTTTCTCATATTATTTAACATTCAATCCAAGAAAATAGGCATCTTAAGCCTTTATATTAATCTCAAATCCTACACCCATAAGCTTATTAATTCATTCACATAAGATCAAGTTGCTTGATCTAAAAATGATATTGTCCACAAAACCTTGGACTAGCACAAGTTCATTAGTGTAGTTCTTGATGAAGAAAGTTCAATCTACATTTCCATCTTGAAATAATATTTCAAAAGAAAATTATTAAGTTTGTTATAACAGGATCATTGTTCTTATCACAAATAATATAAGTATTTAATTAGCTAATGCAGAAGATTTTGATGAAACAATGTTGAAAGCAATCCAATTGTTTTGAATACACTTCCTCCTAAAAAAACATTTATGAATGTGCTCTTAACATTCATTTGGTATAGTTTAAATTCCTTGTAAAACAAAAAAACTAATAATAACCATGTTGCCATCAACCTTATGATTATTTTAAGTCTTACTTCTAAGTTTAGCCATTCAAATTTATTATAACCATTTTCCACTAGCCTTTTCATATTTTAATGATAACCACATAATAATTTTGTTTTTACTTTTTAATACCCAATTTTTATCACTATATTATGGTCACATAACCTACCTAATAATTCCAAAACTTTCGTTCTAATGAGCAAGTTAAAATCATCCAGTAACCCATGTAATAAAATTCATTCCTCGAGGATTCACTTGTATTTTGAAGAACAAGTTTTTAAGTTGATGCAACATACATAATTTCTTTTTAAATTGAGGCATGGTTTTGTACTAAAAAAGATAGGTAGCTTAGAATTAAATCACTAAGATGATTTTTATTGTGTAGTAACTCCTTTGATGCAACCATATCCTTGTTTTTGAAATTTTAACAAATCAATTATAAGCTTTATGTAAGATAAAAGGATGCCTTTTTCATCTTTCTTAACTTTTAATCTAAGAAAATAGGTAAACTCGCCCATTATGTTAATCTCAAGTCCTACACAAATATGTTTACTAATGTGTTCATGTAAAATGAAGTTGGTTGATTCAAATATGATATCATCAGCATAATCTTGGACTTGAAGACATTCATGAGTGCAGTTCTTTTTAAACAAAGTCCTGCATAAATTCCCTTCCTAAAATAATATTTATGTAGAAATTTACTAAGTTTGTCATACCATAACCTTTTTTGGTCTTCCAATTTTTTTTAAAATCCTTCATGTCTTCTAAATCTTCCAGCTTTTTATGTATAATTTCATCAAATACAACTTGAGTAGATTCAATTATAACTAAGGTTTCCTTCTTAAACTTCATATAGGTCTATCTATTTGAAGAATATTATAAATAGATATGCTCCATGAACTTGGTTTTTAATCTCCAACTTCTATCCTATCTTTTGATGTAACACTTCCATCCAAAAAAGCGTAAGTTTTAATTTCTAAGGTTCTTATCATTCTGAAGTAGTATAGTATCTTATTCATAATTAGTTTGACAATAAATCTATTCAGACATTGAGAAAAATAGAACATCTTGAATTATTACGACATTATGGATTTGCGATCCTATACCACCAAAAGAAAAGTCGTAGAACCAATCAATGCTTTAAGCAGAGAGCAGCATCATTTAATTCATAACGTTGAAGAAGCCCAACTAAGTATTTAAATACACAATTAAGAGATAAATGTTATATCTATAACAAATAGAAGGAATATTATTAAAGTAGTACCTCTTACATGCTGATAACCAAAGATTATTGTCCTAAACTAACATGATAATGTGTAACATTAAAACAAAAATATTTGTAGGTAGAGAGGTTGATTCAAACTATATGACAATGACTTTATCTACCACAAAAATACATATTTATCATATTATGACCACATTTTTGGCAAAATAATAAGTCAAATATGTTGATAATGATGTTATTATATCCTTATTTTCCTTTTGGTTTGCCTTCCAATTTTATTTCTCCAAAATGTTCCATGTGTTCCAAACCTACCACTTTGTTTTGAGGCAGAATTCCATCAAACATTGATTGAGTAGATTTCTTTACAACTAAGGTTCCCTTGTCAAATGGTTTATAGGTCTAATTATTTGTAGAATATCATAAAGAGATAACATCCATTAACTTTGTTTTAATCTCCAATTGTTATCTTACTTATTTGATGTAACACTTCCATCAAAAAATTCAAAAGTTTTCATATTTGATCTCTGGTTAATCCAAGGTACAAATAAAACGTTATTTATAATTAATTTGATGATAAATCTATTCAAACATTATGTTAAATAGAATATCTTGAATTATTCAAGTATTACGGTTTGGAGATCTTATGTCACCAAGAGAGTAGGAAAAGTTGATAGGAATTCATAAGGAGTCAAAATGTTTAAGATGTATAGCATAGATGAACCTCAATTAAATATTTAAATGGATAATTAAGAGATATATGCTATATCCATAACAAATTGAAGGAACTTTACCATTTACCATTGTGGCATATTGACAGCAAAATGTTGTCCTAAAACAACAGGATGATGTGTGGAAGATTAAAACCCATGTATTTGTAAGTTGAAAATGAGCTTTGCAACCCCAAAAACTCAATTTTACTTATTAAGGCAACATTTTTGATAAAACAATAAGTCAAATATATGTTGATTAATAGTATGGCTTATGTGGTTTGGAAAACACTATTATATTACATAAGGCAGACAAACTTTTATCATACTCTAGGAAATGGTTTCTTGATCCATGAGATACTCAACTATTGTCTAACATAACATTCTAGTCTCAAAAAAAAGGTCAATGAAAGATAATATTTAAAACTTTTAAGAATATGTTAGGACTATGAAAATTATGTTTTTAAGACAACTAGAAATAGCATTTAACTTTTAATTAATTTTCTTATAACAACAATTATTAGTCTAGCACAGAGATGATAACAAACCCAATATTATATAATGCAATGTATTAATAATCATTATATTGGTGTGAACAAACTAACAAAACCTTAATTGATATATATACGATTTTATACTCTATTAGGAAGATCTAAATAATCGAAAGATGAATTCAAAAGTTGTAGATTTAATCCACTAAAAGTATGATAAGAACTTTAAGAAAGTGGGCTTTTAGGAAGAGGATCATGTATTTTCAATGGAAAAACCTATCAAATGCATTACAATGTTTAAAAAAATAGAATAACTAAAGACAAGACATTTTATACTTTCATAGATCTTTTAAATAAATGGTCCTATTACTTACAAGATAACTATCACTATCATTGCTGTAGTACATCATGTATTTTTTCTTTTCAATCCTATTAAAACTTTGGTATTGGTACTTTTATATGCAAATGAGATCAAAGCAACATGGTGGCGCATCCTAAATTATTTCAAAAGAAAACGATAATGGCATTCTTAACAAGAGAAATAAAAAATAAGGACAAGAGCATTCTATTGACAAATCATATCAACTAGCAGAGCTACTTTGGAGTCATCCAAACATTTTTAAAATTTGAGTGATTAAATTTTTATATGGAGGAATGTTTACAAAAAATCCAAAAGCCTTTAATATTTATTTAATGTTTGTTGAAATAATGTAAGTGTATTTTAAAATTAATTTTGAAATGTCAGGGAAAGAATTTACATATGAATATTTTGGTATAAGATCATAAATACTATTATTTAAAAGAACTAATAATATGAAGGGGAAGTCAAATATCAAAGAAAAAAATGAAAAGAAACCCCAAATAATAATGTTTCATAAATTGGAAGAGGTTATGTATAAAAAGAAATACCAAAGCATATTAAAAATAAAATTAATTTAATTATAAGTGAATTTTTAATGAAAAATAACATAAGTACCAATCTAGAAACATATGAATTTTTTACTTCAATAAATAGTACTTGGAGTAGTCTTTATGGAATATGTCAAAAGATTTTTTATGTCATTTGCACGTAGAAAGTTTAAGAAATACAAATCTTTATAAGGTTTTTATTCCAAGGGCTATGTGATGAAAAATTTAATGTACTAAGACAGGAGAATATGAAGAGTAATGCAATCAATAACAAAGACACTATAGGTAGGACTGAAATAGAAAATTATTATCATGGTTTGAAAGATAGACACAAATGAGATAATTATGGAAATGCCATTAAGAAAGATGAGACCCACTATTGTAAGTTGAAACCAACTGATTCATAAACAGATTGAATGGTCCAAAAATATTACAGAATGGAGAAAGTGTCACCATCAAGTGATGGTCTATAGCTTGATCATCATTTTAGGAGTATTTGATGGTTAATGTATTATGTTTTGTCCACTACTTTTGATGACTTTTTGATGATAAAAACAACAAGTATTACTATTGAATTTTTTAGTCAAATAATATGCATTGTTTTGTTAAGATCTCAAATATTGGTTCATATTTATTAGTCATTTTGAAGAAGGGATTGATTTATATAAAAAAATTTGATCATAGCAATTAGAAAGTCAAGAAAAATTTACTTCAAAAACTACTTTCAAATAGCTTAAAATATTTTTTCAAAGATGACAAAAGAAATGGCTCACTTAATGGCTAGGTAATTAGCCACTATATGGGATTGACTTGTGCTATTGGCTCCAATCTAAGAGTTTCTAAACTATCATATCAAAGACTATAAAGGTGGATGAGTTCTAGATGGTTAACTTAAGGTGAATTAGATCTTAGCCAACTAATCCAATAGGATGAGACCGTAATAGTTTGCTTTATCATTCAATAATATGAGAAATATCTCATTCATAAGATTAAACATAGAGAAAGATGACTTATCCAATTCAAGGACAAATTACTTCAAAGAGAAAAATAATAAAAACCTTCAGTGAAGTCAAACATGACCTTGGCTATCCAATTTTAGGCAATGATAGTGTACTCATAGTGGATGAAACATTTTTTGTCCAATCAAAGAACAAATGGTGAGAAACATATCACATTTTTAATACTGAGTTGTTAGATGAAAGTTAGTCCCATATTGTTGGAAAGAAAAGTAGTTTGCTCTTTATAATACCTTTCATGGGTGTATAAATAATTTGTTGGCCCAATCTAGTTTAGGATGCACCTTAAAAAATTTTTTTGGCCTATTTTCAACTAGTCTCCCAAGTTAGACATGGTTGGCCCAAGTGCTTTGTTGAAAGTTTAGTAATTGACATAAATTTTACAAAGATGTATTACATAGATTTAATCAAAAAAAGGATCGAATGAGAAATGATATCTTATAAGTTTCTTAAATCAAGAAAAGGGTGAACAAGTCAAATGCTTAAAATAGGATGAGAAAGTGAGATGAATGGAGTTGTAACTCGTAATTAATGAGTTAACATTCTATTTTATAACAAAAATATAAAGCTTTTCAAACTTGATGCATATATTGTTAATCTTTGAAGCTTACTAAACACTTCAAGGCATTTTTGGTAACTATTAATTCACCATATTCAAAAGTGTTAGGTTTGATCACTAAAACTAAACCTAACTCACACTAAACAAATCCATTAGAATAAAACGTTAAACATTTATAGCTTGACTCATCCAATAGAAGAGTAACTCAGCAATCCCTTCCTTTTGATTAATATATGATATTAATGTCTAGATGAAACATATTATTTTGATAAGTGGTAATAAAAATGAAACATTTTTGCTCTCATTTAAATTATGCTCTCCCTTACTACATGTTCCCTCTCACTTATCTAAATCATGATAATTCTCCCATTTTAATATTATTGAACTGGAGGTATAATTTATAAAAATTTTATTACACCTAATTGTTGAGTTATGAATTAAATTGATTGGTTGGAAGGAATTTTGTAAATATGTATACCAATTTGTTTTGGTAGGAACATCTGTGAATTGTACTAAGCTTTTAGCTACTTGATTACTAACAAACTGGTATCCTACAATATGTGTTTGGTACTGAAATGATGAACATAGTTCTTTGCTAAATCAAAGGAATTAGTATTATCAATTGTAATAAGACTATGCAATACATCTAAGCCATAACCTTCAAATTATTGTCTCAAACCTAACACTTGAGAAACAAAACATTTGGTCACTACATACTCGATTTATGTGGTCAATATGGCTATTAAATTTTTTCTTCTTTCTTTACAAGGAAATTAAAATATTTCCTAGTAATTAACATGTACCTAAGGTTCTTTCATGTCTACCTTCAAGCTTACAATTGTAAAACTCATAAGATCTCATGAATGGACATTTCTAGGAAGCCTTAAAACTATGTTCATTATACTTTCTACACAATTAAGGATTAATTTAGTATCACCTTTAGAAGGCTTTCGTTGGGATTATATTGGAATCTGACACATAAGCTAACACTAAATAAGATGTTTAGTCTATTAATCATAAAATATAGTAAATATCTAACACATTCTTTATAATATTTTTATTAGTGTGTTTGTCAATTTTATCTAATTCTAAATACACTGATTGATTCATTAGAATCTCCTTATGTTTCATATTTTCAAATTGAAATGCCTTGAATAATTTTTTTTAAATACTTAGTTTATCAAATACAAATCTCAACTTTTAGTTGCATAATTTATAATGCAAAGAATAAATTCATCTCACCCATTATACTTATCTCAAACTCTCATGCAATTAAATCACTAAGTTCCCTAAACAATTTTCATTTGTGCTTCCAAATTTTCATCATTAACATAAACTTGTAGAAGCAAGAAATAATTATTTAAGGATTTTAAGAATAATGTGTTATCCATTTTTCATTTTCTAAAATCACTATCAATGAGATAATTACTGAATCTATGATATCATGAATGAGGAGCTTACTTAAGGCCATATAATGCCTCCTTAAGCTTATATACATAATCATCATATGCATGGGTCTCAAAACTTGGGGGTTGTTGAACAAATATATCTTCTTTTATTATTGTTTTAAAATTGATATTTTGCATGCATTTGAAATTTATCTAAAAATTTTATGAAATGAATATGCTAAGAGAAGTTTAATGAACTCTAATCTTATTACTAATATAAATGATTCCACAAAATATATACTTTCAACTTGGCTATAACTGTTATAATAGGTCTACCATTGTTTCTAGTGATCACTCAATTTATATCTAATTTATTTTTAATTATCCATTTGGTTCCCATCACTTATTTATCGCTTGCTTTCTCTTAAATTAATTTAACTCTTTTGTTACTTAAACCAAATAGTCAACCTTATAGGCTTCTTCTCGAAATACTTGTTTTGTGAAAGAAACAAATACACTATGATTAATGTCCCTTATAAAGGCTCCACACTTAACTCCTTCATTAAATTCTCCTATAATTCATTTTATTTAATGTGAATCCAGAATTTTGAGTATCCTTGTTGTAAACTTTATATGTTTTCCTAAACGAAGAGTGTCCTATGAAATATCTAGCCATACCTCTCTGTCAAGCTTGTTCAATTTGATTCTTTCATTATTAAGAATGATGCATTTATATCCAAAAACATGAAAGTAGCTAACATTCAATTTCTTATTTTTAAATAACTCTTAAGTAGATTTTCTTAAAAATTTGTCTTAAATTAATTTTATTTATTGTATAACAAGTTTTGCTAATTTTGTTGTCCCAAACATATTTTAGTACAATGTATTCGATTAACATAGTTCTATCCATCTCTACTAAGGTCTTATTTTTTTTCTTTTTACAATGTGATTTTCTTAATGTGAATAAGGACATGTAATTTTATGCCTCCATTTTTAAGCTTGTTACTATTATCACATTGAATACAACTAAATTTGAGGTAGCTTTTCTCTTCCATCTCTTTCATCAAATTAAGATAGATTTCAAATGTCTCACTCTTTTGCTTAATAAATACAACCTAATCATATCAAGGAAGTTTGACCTTGTCTTGGGGCATCTTTGGCTTGAATCAATCAAGCCCGCTGGAAAAAGAAATTCTCTTCCCGTCCCGGGTCATAGTGAGGCCGAGGTGCATCCACAAAAGAGGAAAAAGAATCATTAATAATCACAATTCTATTTTCTTCTAGTAAACTTTAGGGTTGTTGGTCTAAAAAAGTCTAAATAAACTATCCCTAAAGTTCTACTAGTAGTTAAATCATTTTTAGGTGTTAAAGAAATATTTAACTTTGCATTCCTTTTTTGTTCAGATCATACATTTTTCAATAAGTTTTGTTTGGCTTAAGAAAAACTATAACTACATCTAGCTTGCTTGTTTTCTTTAATGTAGAATATTTTATGTGACCAATTCTCATTATCTTCTTCTTAGACTTGTCTTCAAGTGTTACCTATCTATTTAGATAATGTCTAATTAAGATAAATTTTGTTAGGTCTTTAGTCCTATATCTTGAGCATCTATTACAAACTCTGAAGTGCTAGATTTTGATTTTTATTTCTATATATAGTTACATAAATTATTAAATTTTTATTAAATATTCATAAAAAGTAACAATTATTTTTCTTATTTCTATGCATAATTCCAATGTGTATTGCATCTAACTTATGAATGTCTTAGAATGCTATAACTCTACCGAATGATTATGAAGACAGCTAATTTTAGAATTTATGTTCTCTAACCTTAGTATCGCAAACAAGCATGGCATAGTAATTTGAAACAAAGTTTTGAACTAAAATTTTTTTCTTAATTTGACAATCTTTAAAAGCATGACCTTTTGCACAACTATAAAAGAATGTAATATTTGAATATGAAGCATATTAAAAAAACATATATTTATGTTTAGAAAGATA
This sequence comes from Vanilla planifolia, assembly GCA_023846275.1. Classification (NCBI taxonomy): domain Eukaryota; kingdom Viridiplantae; phylum Streptophyta; class Magnoliopsida; order Asparagales; family Orchidaceae; genus Vanilla; species Vanilla planifolia. The sequence continues at coordinate 182,924 of JAIUJO010000086.1, read as the reverse complement.
AACATCTTATGAAACATTAGAAAATTTTACATGTTGAATAGAATAATTTTTTTCAAAATCATAATTTCTTTTTTCAAAGAAGTATTCTCAATTATCATGGAATCGTTTTCATCTCATAATTCATTTGCAATCTCTTTTCATAAAAAAACAATTATTTGTTTCTTTGTAAAATATTTTTTATGTCTTTTTCATAAATGTTAAAGAAGTTAAAACACCAATAACTTCTATGTAATTATTTTCAAAAACTTTACAAGGCTAAGGGCTTATCTTAATCTTTTATTCTTCACTCGATGTACTTGATTCATCATCATTTGCTATGAAGGATGACATTCTTTCCTCCTTAATACTTGAAGTTGTGGAGTCTAATTCTTCTTAAGCAACCACATAGCTTGAAAATCTTTATTCTTTTTCATTCTCTTCTTTTTCTCTTTCTTTTTTTGGTGTATTTGAGTTGTGGATAATTTGGTATAGTATAGCTAATTTGTCCACAATCATAGAATCTTAGTGTCTTCATCTCCTCCCTTCTCTTTTTTTTTTTGCTTAAAACTTTTTGTCAAATTTTTATCTAAAACCTTAACATAAAAATTTACCTTTTTGTCAAAGTCCATAGAAAAGATTGATACTACTCCTATATTATCTTTGTTGTCCTTAAAATATAATGGTTCCTTGAACAATGCTCCAAGCCTTGCTTGCCAATCGAGCCCTCCTTTTTAACTCTTCTATTCCTCTCAATCTTTTTTGTTAATTATTCTCTAAGCAACTCATGAAATATGAGTTTTTTATGCGTCTGGCTACCTTTGTTGTTGTGACAAATGCATTATACCCATTGGATAGAATCTTTGCTATTTTTCTTACAATATATATATTTGGAAGCACTTCTCTAAGATTTTATAATCTATTAATAATATTGGTAAATCACATAAACATCTTATTTATAGTTTATCTCAAATTTATAGCTTAGAATCATGTGTAAGAAGATTTATCTTTATTTTTTAACTTACAAAGTACCTTCATAAATTAATTATAATGTTCAGACTTCAAGGGTGATATAAAAATTCATGGCTTGATTAAATTCACTTGGAGATATGCAACGATGAACATAGATGAGTGTTATGGCATTTAAGTACATTACTCTTCTTTGATCACTAATAAGTACACTAAATAACTTGATTTCTTTTGTACATGAATCTCTAAGGAAATCATATAATTTTGTAAGCACTTTTTAATGCACTAAGCTAATTGATTGGATAAAAACTCTAAATCAATCTCTCAAATATTAATAAAATTTATCTTTAAATAATGATAGAATGATTGAAGAGGACCTACATTTGGTGTTGCACCAAAATTAATCATGTGTGATGACATATTAAAAACTAAATTTAAAAAGTATATTAATAAACACATATTTTAGAAAACACACAAAAATGATAAAAATATACTTGATGGTTCACCCAAGTGATTTCACTCATATTTTTTTATAGGGAACCCTCTTTGATACTAATTAAGAAAAATAAGTATACAAATCCAACATGAGGGGGTGACTTATGAGTTTTAAAATACTTTTTTGTTTTTTAAATTTTTTTCTCTTTTTAAAAATTCTTTATAAAAAAATTTTCTGTTTATGAAAATTATTAATATTATATATTTTTTTAATTTTTATGATTAAAAAATAATTAAAATAATACAATGAAATTTTTAAATTGTTTGCTTCAATTTAGATCCTATGTCCATCAATAACTAGTGTCAAAAAATTCACCACTAATAAAAAGTTTACAACATGAAGTTTTTCATACAACTCACTTCCAACCTTCTAGCTTTTTTTGGATTAATTATAATAGAAGTTGTTACAAGCTTAACACCATCTTATCTTTTTATGACATCAAACTGATCTATAGCTTTATAAATGCTAAGCCACCCAACTCAAAATAAAATGGAAAAATATATTAGGAAGGAGAAATTGTGATATATTTTTACAACATTCAATGCTTGTTGATTAATAGAATATGCAATGACGAGCTTAAAATAACTATGAAAAGTAAGAAATCGAAAGCTTAGAAGTAATAAGATTGGTAAAAGAATTTTACATTTTGTGAAGAACTAAGTTGTAGTTGCTACCAAAAGATTCTATTACCATGCTATGCTTTGTTGAGCTCTCAAATTTTTTGTTCATGTTTATTAGTCATTTCATGAATAATGGTTAGGTTTATATAGAAATTGATCAAAGTTATTAGAAAGTTAACAAAAAGTTGTTCCAGATAATGCTTTAAAATAGCTTAAAAATGTCTTCTAAACAATTTCAAATATTTCTTTGAATTTGTTTACACAATGGATCAAATAATGACAAAGGAATTAGCCGTTAGGTGGGATCGACCAGCACCAATGGATCTTACTACAGAGGTTCTAAACTGTTAGATTTAATATTATAAAATGTGATTAGTTCTATGGGGTTGGATCAAGATGGATTAGATCTAGGCCATTCAATCAAGTAAGATAAGATCTGGATCATTCAATTTATCATTTGCAAAGGAAAAAAGATCTTAGCTATAGGATACAAATGTGGAAACTATTGGGCCATCTAATTCATGTGAATATTATTTCAAAAAGTAGAAATAATCAAAGCAATCCAATAAAGTCAGAGTGACCTTCGTCATTGAATTTGTAACCAAGGTCAAGTGCTTATTGTGGATGAAACATTACAATCTAATAAAAATTTGACTTGTAAAAAATACCATACCTTTGGTTTTAAGTAGTTGGACTAATGTTAGTCTCATATTGTGAAAATAAAAAGTTGTTTTTGCCTTATAATACCTTTTGTGGGTGCATAATGCAATTGTGCTTGGGATTTCATCACCTAGGCCACTCATATGCTTATAAGTAATTTTATGATTATGGCACTGACTTCACCCTCATCTATATATTTAATTAGAGCTCAGCTCTAATGAATTCTCTATCTTATCTCAACCAAGTTCATGAATGCACCTCAAACCAATTTTGGACCTAACTAGGCTTGTCTTTAGCTAGTCTTCTAACGCAATGCTTCCAAGCACACTTTGGCTTAGTCACCTGAGTGCTTTGTACATGGCAAGCTTAAGGTGATGCTTATTTTTGTTAATTAAGAAAATTTCATAAAATTTATTAGATGGATTTAATAAAAAACATTGAGTAAAAATAAGATCTTCCAAGTTTCTTAAATGATGAAAAGGTTGAATAAATTAAATACTTAAAGTAGGATTTGAAAGTGAATAAAGGTATGCATTATAATCAATAAGCTAATATTCTATTTTATTGTAAAAAATGAAACTTTTTGCAAACTGGAGCGATACGCCTTCTATTTTTGAATCTTATTGAATTCTCTAAGATACTTGTAAGATCCATAATTTATTATCTTCGGCAATTCATGGCTTATTATCAAAAACTAAATTTAATTCACTTTAATGAAGTCTCTTATGACAAAATGATTGATATTCATGACTTGACACTTCAAACACAATGGTAACCAAACAAAATATGATTAGATGCACTTATTTGGTTGAGAAATGACACCAAAAATTTTCAAACAATTGTAGTCCAACATATAACTCACAAATCCATATTTAATTAAACATGAATGTACTAGAAATAGAGGAAGTACTTTAGAGTGAACAAGGGGTAGCTAACTCTAAACAATACACTTATTATGTAGTGTAGGAAAACTCTTTATAAAGCCATAATGAATATATAGGACTAAAACTTGTATCTATTTCACGTGATTGTAATTAGAATTGTGTTCATTTTTTTGACATCTAATTGCATAATTATGTGATCAAGTAATTATATTCACATGAACCTTTAATAACATAATTTTGTCTATCATCTAATGGCAGAGTTTTGTGATCCAAATATCAAATCCCAATTAAAATTTAATAGCCAAGATCAAATCCTAATTTTGGTATAAAGAGGTTATGGAGGCTTCTAATGGATTAGTTCCAATATAACAGCTCTTTTAATAGTTATTTTGAGCTAAGAGCTTCAAAGTTGGTGGACACATTGAAGAAAAAAGTAACATGCACAATATTGTCATGATTTCTAAAAAGTACGAATGGTACAAAAAAACCCTTACTACAAATAACGTTTATCACTAGGAAAATTCTAACACAATAATATCCACTTTTCAGATCTATTTTATAAGATATGGTGGCTCCAACTATTTGAACAAACAAATTATAAAGCATATAAATTGAAAATTTCTACTTAATCATTATTTTGTTAATGACATGACTATTTATGTAAATGCACCAAGTTTCATCATTTTTGGAGAAAAAGAAGTACAGTTAGCACATGCTATAATACTTTTCATAATAAATTTCTTTTGAATAAGCTCACTTAAAAATTCTTTTTAACAAATTCTTTTAACACATGATTTCATAATAATTGGAGTGTCTTTAGCTAGTCATCAAGAAAAACATTCACAAATTCTTTTAACAAGGGTTAGGACATGGGTGGTGGGGTGTTATACTAGTAAGGGCTTCTTGAATAGTTAAAAACTAGATAACGTTACTACTGTTATATCCCTCATAATCTCAACTAGTAAAATGACGAAGTACTTTTTCTTTCTCTTTATCATTTTTTGGAGTATTTGGGTAAGAAATTCTTTTTGAGGGAGGTAAAAGGTATTGTGCGATCTTTGCTCCTTGTTATCCAAGAGTAAAGCTATTTGCTCTATTATTTAAGGTAAGATCTCAATCGAATAACAAAAATCTTTCTAAAATAAAACCATCTACATACACTGGGATAACATTACATAATAATTCCTTGAAATATTGACCAAACTTGAAAGGAATGCAACAATTGTTCTTGTAGAAATTGATGTTTTGCTTAACGATATTGTGTGTGGATGGAGATGGTCTAAGAATGTTAAACCTATCCTTATGGTAGCATTCTCTGATATAACAACAATACAACTATTTCTATCCATAGTTATTTTACTAGTTTGGTCTTTAATTCTAATGAACATACAAATGATTTTAGTTTGCCAACAATTTTTACTTGTTCATAGTATAATCAAACTACATCTCATAATAATTATCGAGGGTGCAATAAGTTTAAGACTTTAATCTAGTGCTTGTAATTCTTCTTCAACATCCTCATCTGGCTATATTACCTAATTTTCATTAACTTTAATGCTTTCTTTCATTACTTCTTTTATGTTTATGTGTAGGGCTCTCTTAGAATATTAGGTTATGACATGCCCTCTCTTAAACAATAGCACTCTACTCTAGAAGTTGTAGATGGTTTATCCAAGGGTTGAATTCAATGAGTAAATAATATTGGTGAACAGACAAAGTTTGTTTATAGACTACAAGTAGTAGAATAGTTGAAGTAGTGATATACATTTTGGGGTAGGAAGTGGTCAAAGGAATCTAACCCTTACAAGTAATTAATATTCTAAATCATATGCTACTTTATATGCCATTTCTAAACTAACAATATTTCTTAAGTATAACTCAGTTGAATAGTCTCTCTAAGCCTAACTCAAAATAAAAATAATGTTACTTGATCTAGCTCCAAGGTACCACATGAAAGAATATAATCCCCAAGTTTAGCAATGTATCTATTGGAAGTCTTTGAACCTTAAGATAAATATTGTTATTTATCCAAAAGTTCATCAAATTAGAGTAAATATTTAGCTTCCAGACAAATTTTCATTTCTTTCTATGATTAGGGTAATTCTTTCTTATCAAAAAATTTCTTTTTTAATATGTGAATAAATACTCTAGCATGTGCTATGACCCTAAGTTTTTGCAGATTTGTACTTTTGATGCTTACTAAGATCATATCATTTAAAATAATGTTGCATTCTCATTTTCCAAATTTGATATGCTTAAGGGTCGAAACTACCATCAAATGTTGCAACTCTTATTTTAACTATGTTAACCTAATGATCATTATCCCTACTATGCCAGCTCCATGGGTATGTGGGGGTAGCTTAACACCTAAGTAGACATTCCATTTAGTTAGGTTCATTTTTAAAAGATATTTCCTTCACTTCAAAGTCACCTATCATAGGCCAACTTAATCTATGGATTCCACCAAATCTATTTTTATTACATTATTCCATTTGGTCTATGCATGTTACGATGGATGCTCTTTGCTCTTGCATAAAGTGAACTAGTTCTATAAATACATGTTATATTATTGGCCCTACAAATGCCTAACAATTTGAGAAGTAGGAACTTTATATTATTTTATAGACTACTAGTAATAAATAATTGGGTTTGAAAAAATATTTGTAATTTGAGATCATAAATATAAAGAAAAAAAAAAAAGTCATGAAATGTATTAACAAAAGAACATATAAATAAATACGTGTTTTTGCTTTAGACTTAAAATTAAGAATTTTCTTCATTTTTTTATGTTTTTCATATAACATCTAATAACTTTTAGCTATTAAAAATGTATAAAATTAAATGATGTTAGTTTAATGATAAATTACAAATTATAAAAAATTCTTACAACTAACCATTTTTTGATACCAAATTAATATATGATTATATGCTAAAGCCTATTTTAGTTCATCAATAATTGAAAACTTCTTAGGTTCATGCCATATCCATATAAAGGCCTACCAAAAGTTGTTATTTGTTTACGATAACAAATCGTAGTATCATTATACAAGATAAGCTTTTCTTAGAAACTCAAAACATGCACTGATTGTTAACATAAGGGATGTTAGCCAAAAGAAAAAGTGGTTTTAATAACTAACATCCAAAATACTCAAGTGGTGAAGTATCAAGGGGCACCAGTGGAGTTCTTAGCATACAAAACTAGAAAATCACTTGTATAATAACATAAATTAGAAATTTAGATGAGATGATTAATTTCCAAAAAGTTAAGATTAAGTGATTAAGAGATTTCTCAAAGATTTGATGCTCTTATGCATATTGAATAATATGTTATGATCTCTATTTTTTTATCCTTTCACTCTCCTTCCTAGGTTGCCTCTAGACTCACATTGTTATATTGAATAAACACAACACACTTCTATTAAACTAGCTTAGTGGTAGCACTTTGTTATTTCATCCAAATTAGACTACTTATAATATTGCAAGCATCATTATTTACAAAGATCTCAATGCTATAATGATAATTTGTTAGCTTATGAAACAAAAGGGTATTATTAGAATACTGTGGAACACTATTAGGAATATAGAGTACATTTTTAGAATTCAAAAAGTCTTCACAAATTACTAAAAACATAATTTGAATTCATGCAAAAATTTTCTTTGAAATAAAGCAAAATACATTTGGCATAAGAAACTCCCAAATTGGCATAAGCTTGTTTAATGTCGGTGTAGTTAGAGGCAAGGAGATGGCTTACATGATAGCATAGGGGAAGAGAAATAGCGACGCCTCAACTCTAACTTCAAGGTTAAGCATGAGCTAACAAGTTGACATGTGTTGATAGGTTAGGAAATTTCATGGATAACAGATCAACAATGGTTGGTGTGTTGAGTTGATCAATGAGTTTGAAGAGTCAAGGTGGGTCAAGTAGGCCACACAAATCGACACTAGTTGTGGTAAAGGTGAAAGATGACAATGAATAGTAGCAAAAAGCAACCCAACGCTCACCTTTAAGCCATTTTAAAGTCATTTTGAAACAATTTTTTTTGTAACAAAATTACCATACTATTATAAGAATATTATGGATAGAACTTAAGGCTATAAGTATTGAAAAAGCTGTTAATCAATCTCCAAATAACTTAAATTAAATTGTAAATACAAATACATTAAAAGTTTATAAGAATAAATGAAAAAGTGCAATAACTAAGGATTAATTGTAATTGGCTCCCACAATACGAATAATATCAGAGACTAACTAAAAGTAGAGGTTCCAAACATGGAATGGCCTTAAATATTAGTGGACTAGTACATCTCCAATTGGAATATTTGTGGGATGCATGGAATGCTATTGTGTCAGAACCTTATTAATGTTTTTTGAATGCTAGAACTTAACTACTCAATGATTTTTTAATGAGTGAAGTTTAACCTATTGTATAATTCTAAAGTAAAAAAAATCTACAATTTTCTCTTCAAAGAAGAAATAATGGGTAATTTTGTTACACATGATGTTTGGCATGATATGAATGTAGATATCAAAAGCTTATATAATACTTTTAAGCAATTTTCATGATATAAATGACTCTTATAGATTTCTTAATAATTACATGGCTTTATTGGTGATAAAGAGAATTTATGAGGTTTTCAAAATTTTGAATAAATAAATGATGATATGTAATGTCATTAGTGGAAGATTATATTAATCATAAGTTATATAGTTGTATCTACATTTATTATAAGATTTTAATATCTCTTAAAATGATTTAATCAACTTTGCCACCATTTTGAGGCTATGTAGACCATTTGTCAACCTTTTCTTTTATGGAAAAAATATTACGACATATTGGAGGTTACAATAGTTATAGTTTATTACTTAAAATGTATTATTTTTATTATCATGAGTTGTAAAGGTAGCTATTGATATTTGTGTGTTAGGATGACCATCCATAAGCTTTTGATGTGTTGATGCTCGTGAATGTCATATGCTAACTAGTTACTATTTAGTGATTGGGAGAGTCTCATTGAAGTATCAATATTACCAATTCAATTTATTGGTTGGAATGAGTTTAATGCATAAAGGTATCTATAGTGACTATGATTGATTCCACAAAAGTTATGCATTGAGATTGTATAAGAACACATAAGAGTGCAATGATTAATTTTGGTTTAAGGAACTATGATAATGTATGATGGGAATCATATTGCTAAACATTTTATGAAAAGATTGATGAACGATAAACCAAGCAAATTGAGGTACTAAACTTTCAAAATTGAGGCAATATGCCTCAATGGATAAGTTTGATTAATGTATTTAGTGTATCATTGTAAATAAATACTCTGATAAACTCAAAGGGATTTCAAAGAAATCCAAATGGTTCATGCCATGCAATATATTTAGGTGATGACAATCTTTCTATGAAGTAAGATATAGTGATGAAATCTGTAACCATACATGTTGAAATAGTTGATAAGTGTCATCTATTTGTTTAGTAATTGATGACCATATTAGTATGATTCAAATGGGACTTTGGTTGACAACCACTTGGATTGGCCTAATGCTTTACTTTACCTTGTATCAGTAAATTGTTTAAACCACTTCTTAGTGCTTTAGCTACAATGTTGAGAGGAAGTACGGATAAAAGGTTACCATTCTTTAGATAAAACAAGAGTTAGATGGAACCATTTTTTTGTTAATAATGACTATCAACCAGCTTATATTTTAAATACTCATGATTGGATTAATAAATTAACTATTGAAGTTAAACATTTGTAGCACTTGTTTTCCTCATAATATATTATTGAACACATTTTTAAAGTCTAGCTTGATAATAAAGCTATTAGCTTTGATCTTGTCATATAAATCGTTAGTTTGCTTTTATGAAAGTATGATTTCTTATGTAAGTAAGATATTTTTAGTGATTTTCCTTTCCTTAGAAAAGCTGCTTGCTTCATGGAGATGATGGTTTGTTAGAAACACTAAAGGCTAACCATGAAACCCTTAGTTTATTTTTTAGAAACTATATATCCAATAGTCATAAAGTCTTCGAAAGGTGTATTACGATAAATCTTTAGAAGAAAAATAAAATTAATAGTACTAAATTCTTTAGGTGATGGGCCACCAATAAGAAAATCATTGATAACATCTTAAATTTCATCTTAAAATATGGCCCAACAATGCTTGTAAAATAAAACATGAAACCCATCTAATCTGTATGAACATGAAGAATCCATCAAAAACATAATTTGTTGTATTTTCTCCTTATTAATTGGCTGAAGTAGCATCATATTACTTTTTAGTTAGTCTAAGAATCATAAAGCAAAGCACTTCTCAATTCCCTAGGGAGGGATAAAGATATCTTAAGCAATGCACAACATTTTAGCAATTAAATCCTTCTCTAAGACCTAACTCCCACTTGGATGTTTAAGTATGTATAAATTACCCTTCAATTGCTTATTATTGAACATTATGTGGAAGACATTTGTATTTCTATCACCATTCTTAAGCTACATATTACCATCTTTTAGCTCCTATACATTTGATGTAGTAGCATCTAGTACATCATGTACAAGTAGAACCTGTTGATGTATTAGTTCTATTCAAACATGAAGCCCTATTAGGATTTGCCACTATACCTCTAATGGGTTTTCATTATCATTGTCATTGTGGGCAGCAATTATAGTAGACCCTCATTTATTGCATATTTCTATTTATTTTTATTAGAGAATCAACTTATTTGTATTTGAGAGTAAGTTTAAGTGATTTAATGAACAATGAAAAGCTCTTTAGAGATTTTTATCTTTATATTCAATATAGGTGTTCTCTTCAACCATCTCACAAGTTTGTTAGTATAAAATTTGCTTAAAACTTGATTTAAAAGGTCTTAAAATTTAGTCGTTTGGTTTTTTTTGCTGTCATCAAGCTTTGACAGCCATCGATAGCACTACAATCTATGCCAACTCATCAACTCATGCTAACTCTCTTTGATCTGCATTAACTCAAAAGGAGACTCTAAGTGTCAACTCATCTCTACTGATGCTACTCATAGAAATTGGATCCCAAAGTGATGCATCGATTGATTTGTATGCCATCATGCATTGCCCATTGTGACACTTTTTTCCATAACTACTGCCTTAAATGCATGTGCCAGTTTTAGAACAAATTATGGTAATAAATTTTGTAGTGCTTTTAGTCAAATTTTTTCGTTTTTTTGTGATATTTAATTATTTGTTTTGCAATTTTTTGTATGTTTAGAATTCTAAAAAATCCTCTAGAATTCCAAAAAACTATTCTTTAGTATTCTCATATGTCTTCTCCATACATCTCTACCATTTTAATAACCATGTTAAGTTCGTCTTAACATTTGTTAGTTCTAACCTTGATAGCTCATCTGTAACTCTTTAAAGTTGTTTACCTTCTCCATAATATGTTATTCTTCTTCTTCAATCTTCAAGAATATATGAAAAAAATAACTTTTATCTCCATTCTTTAAGGTGGGCTTTGGCTCTCTTTAACTTTTAAGCTCAGGCCCTCCTTCTTACCCTAGCATTTGAAGTCTCCAATGCTAAGCAACCATTAAAAAGAATTCTATGCTTTTAATCCAAGTGCTTTGAGCAAATCATGATTAAATAGTGTTCTACCCACAAGAGTGACCTTTATATCTTTGAACCTTAGTAAAGACATTTGAGTGTCCTTTTCTATTTAGGAAAGACAAATTACCTTCATCATCAATCTTAAACCCATCCAAAGATCTATTTTATTAATAAAAGATTTGTTAGCATACACAAAATAGTAACACATCATTTACATATGACCATGTGAAGAAAATATTCCTAATTTTTGACTTCTAACATTGTAAGTATTGTAACTAAACCTATACTTTGGTAGAAATATTGCTTCACAATCATAAAATCTTAGTCACCAGCAAAGAATGTCAATTTTTCTATTAGTTGCAAAGCATTCCATCACAACAATTAACTTAATTTTGTGTAATGTGGTCACGTTATTAAGCATCAAGGTATTATAGTACTAACTAAAACCTTTATGTTGAAAAGTAGGACATTATTTATTATAATCTATAGATCTTATATCATGAGATTCCATTTAGTGAATTTTCTTATTGAATTGTTACTACAAACCACTATGAAGCTACTCGAGTCTATCGTAGTGAGCTTAGGAGTTTTTTCTTTTTCTGAGAGATCTTTATTCGAGAGTTTCAAAGATTGAATGTCTACTTGATGTTTTAGCTAAATGTTGTTCTTATGTTTCAAATTAGATTGATATTTTTTTAGTCTTACTTTATAATTGCTAAATAAAATTGGTAATGCCATCATTAAATAGATTATTCATAGTACAATTATGTTTTTTACTGTGTTGATGTTGTGTGATGTAGAGGGGTGTTGATGTTGATTTCTACATTTATGTCTACCAAAGTTTGAAGTTTCACATAGCTCATTATTTCACTAATTGCAATTGTCTCATCTTCTTCATTTCTTACATATAAGGGTTTAGAACTTTTTGCTTACTTGCATTAGATAATTGAGAATCCTTGCGTACATATGCTTCAATAATATTTTGGAAAATTTTCATTGCTTCAATTTTTCTGTAATTCGTTGTTGCACTAAATCTTTCTAGAGATTCTAATATATGAAGGAACACTTTTAACAAGATTGACAAAAATGAACACCAGAGCCCCACAAGACCTTATTAAGTTTATTGTTATGGCATTCCATTTAATGACTTCTTAACTATTAACATGATTTAGAATAGGGCCTACTTGTCGACCAAGTTATTTAGAAGGTGCTCTAATGAGATCCACACTAGAGCTTAAAAAGTTTTAGTATTTAGCCAAAACTTTGGAACCATTTGAGGCCCCTTATTTGAAAGAGTACAATTATCCAAATATTGTACATCCAACATAAAATTTTTTCCAATTCTAGTGAAAATCTCAGGTGCATATGCTTACCTCTTTGCAATAGATTCAATGATGTCAATTGTTTTGAATTTGTATTCTTTGAAATTTCATGTTGGGTCATTCAATTGTAAATGTTGCCTATTAGAGTGAGTTTGAAGGGTGAAACCTTTTTAGAGGCATCATCATCATTAGACATGACCTTTTGTTCATATATTTAAAAAGAGATTAGATCAATCAGGATTTGTAAGGATTAAAACTTTCCCATATTCAACATAAAAGAAAGACCACGAGGCTAATGCACACACGAGACACACCCAGTAAAGGAGACGAGCATACCTACAAGAAAATGTTCCTCCATGTTATTAACTCTTCATTTCAAATATCAACTTGTTTTGCTTATGCTTCATTAAGTTCCTTTTAATTTACTCATTTTAGTTCATTAGAGTTTTGTACATTCACCTTGAGCAAATGAGCTCTTTTCATGAGGTCAAGAGTATCCCAAAAAGGGAGTGGGTGAATTATTTCTATTTCTTACAAAAATATTTTAAGAAAATGTTTAAAAAAATTTGTGATAAGCTTAAATATATATCTAAAAGTAATTTTGTGAATATTTTAATTTTTAATTTTGTTTAATAATTAATTTTTAAGGAAATTGTGTAAGAGGAAGGTCAACAAAAATTTTAAAGTATACTTAAGCATTGTTTAAGTTATTCAACCTAAAATCAATCCTACATCCACTCCTAGAAAAAACATCGAATAAAAAAATAATCTATATGTCTTTTTTTCAAATAATAGGTATGCTAAACTCTCACAATAATTAAATAGAAAAAACACAGGCTGCAAAGGCCTTATAATGAAGTAAGATTTGAAAGACGAGGAAAGAAAAGTTGCAATTAAAATCTGTGTGAAGTAATTCCTATGCTTGACGAATGCTCAACACTACACATGTATTTTAATTTCAAATAGAAAAAAGGGAAACGAGAGGTTTTTTGTTTTTAAGAAGGAATATCAAATTGGTTAAGGACACAACGTACAAAGGAAACAATGAGCACTTGCTATTAATGGCTTTAATTTCATTAGTTAAAATGGTTTTTTTTGAATTTTTTGAAATTTGTTTAATTTATTTTGATCAATAATTACCTAAATTATAAACATTTCTTAATGGCTAAAAGTATTTAACAAACAAACCATTCGTTGTTTTTAATAAATAGATGTTTTTAAATTAAAAACTTAATATTATTTAAATAAAATTTATAATAACTAGTAAATATTGATCCAAATAGCGATTTCATATGAGCAACATGATTAAAATAATCTTTGAACTTTTGATTGTGAAAATTTTCGAAATTGCTAATTAAGAATAAACTATTTTTGTTTAGAAATTTTGATTTCATATGAATGGCTAATTTTTAATTATGAAATAATGAATAGATTGATTTTTACTTGTATATTAAATTAGGGCCATGCAATTGTTTGATAGAGAGATTAGACAATTAGCAGAATTATCGCATAAAAATGCAATTGTGCAAATGATCACTCGATTGTAAAATAACATGATTAGATAGCTCACATCACTGTGGTAATTGATAAGTTAGCTATGAGAAAATTGCTTTTACTTTTTGTCCCAAATGTTGTATTTGTTCTTATTTTTTTCTCCTAATAAGGCACTTCTTTTGTTTCAAAATTAGTTGGACTTCACGATTAGTGTTATCAAGTTTATTCATGACTTATATTCACTACACCTCCAATAACATGATTAATTGATTTATGAATGCAGCGTGTAGTGCCTTGATTCAAAATACTTCCATCTATGTTCAGGAGTGTTGCCTTAATCTTATCATTGTAGGGAACTTGTTTGACATTAATTTTAATAGGTTTTGATTAGTTAATTTTAGCTTAATTAGTTTTTTATTTTTTAAATTTAATTAATTCTTATAGAAACAAAAATTGACAAAAGTTAGCAAAAATGATTCTTAAGATGATCACAATATTATTATCAAAGATACAAAAATTAAAATATTTTTAAGTCTATTAATTTAAATTTAAATTTAATTTTTATAGCTTGCATAGATGTTTTAAATTAAGCTAACATTCTAAAAAAAATTGAACGTACTTAAAATTTTATTCAAAATATTTGTTTTTGTAGTGTGTGACTTCAGCTAAAATGATTTTCATGAGATTTGATATTTACTACTCTTCTTCTTTAACAACTTTTATGAAGAAACACATTAACTATGTTAAATTTAAAATTTTGCTTAATCAAAATCTTTAACAATATTTTTGCTTGTTGCTATCAAATAAAGCATCATGGCTAGGTGTCAACATCATAAAATCAAACTTATAAAACTTCTCAACATCTTTTTGAAGGTCCTCTATATCACTTATCTAAACAAAAAATATCCAAGCTTTACGTTATGTTAAAACCTCGCATAATTAGGTTATTATCATCAAAATGTTTTTGATCATCCATGACGCCATCAGGATAACAACATTCACCATTTTATAATATAAAAAACTATACCTTTAAAAGTAAAATAAACTTCCATTATTTATATTAAATTGATCATATAGCTACTTTTTGTTAAAAAAAAATATTGAATTATAGACACACACACACACATACACACGCACAAACACACACACACACACACAAACATAATCACACACACTCTCAAATTATCTTACATTACCAAACTTAATTTTTTTAAAAGAAAAACCATGAGTGTAACTAAATTATAAAGACACATATTATCATATTGTAATTGTAGGTTCCAAGAAAAACATTATCACATTGGGAATCCAATAATTTTTGTCATCCACAAGGCCAAAAAGGGGAAAATTATCTACAAAATCAATAAAATCACTCAATTTTAATGTAATTTGAGGAAATGTTTTGAATAACTACAAAAGTCTGATAGGAAAAATAACTAGTAAAGACAAACTCTAATACAATAATCAAATACAATCATATTTTTATAAATAAGAATTGATGAGAAATAAGTGTCAAATCTATTATTGTTGATGATGAAATAAATAACATAAATTATTCAACTAATTCGTTAACTCTAATAATCTCTAGCTCGAGTCTTACTCAAATTTTAACATCTTGATCTTGCTATAATTGGGAGAGCTAAGTGGCTCAACAGGGAATCTTTGAGTCATACTATAAAACTATTTATTTACTAATATGAATTGTGAATGTAATAATAGAATAAATGTCATGAATGAATGACATTAGTTTCTAACTAACAAAAGATTATCATCTTCTACTAACAAATTCAAGATGTATTTCTTTACTATATGACTAACCAGATACAAAGCATTTACTTAATAATATAATACAAATTTTTATACATAAAAATCATGAAAAGCCTTGTCACTTCTTTCAAATAATGTAATGCAACATTCAACATAGTAATGATAATCACATGGCATCCATGTAGGATCTTAACACTCTTGATGAACCACAAGTTGTCCCCAATAAAAAAAAGCACACCATGAGATTTCTTATGGAATGAAATATGTGATTGTTTCCTTCTTGGACTATTCACATAATGCCTTCCAACAAATTCCAAAGTTTCATACCATGAAATTTGACACTCCAATTATAGGCTTAACCATTCACATTTAACTAACACCAACCAAGTGAGTAGGGTGCCTAACATGTCTATCTCCATAACGAGTGTCAATAATTTAGGATCCATTATATCTAAATGGCTTACAGTTATCCTAATTCAGCTATCCAGAAGTTCTTAACCCATTTTCATATATTTAATCTTGCCAACATTTTGTTTTGGATCTTTCTTATCTAAGTTAACCATAGAGTTCATAATGGCTTAACATTTACCCTTAGGTTATATATTTAACTTGTGGTTAGTACAACTAAGTCTCAATTGACAAAAGTACACTTATGTTCCCAAGGAAATTTATAATCATTGTAACAATTATAAGGCCTCTCCTAAGCCTTGACATTTTCCTCAGATCACCATTACGAATGTCATCATGTGTGTTAGGAGCCTAAATAAAATTACTTGTGATCTTACCCAAGTAACCTATTCAATCCAAGGTGAAGCTAACGTCTTTCCTATATTACTTACATGGCCAAACCTAGCACAACCTTATATCCTATTCCTAGCACTTCCACGTTCTTACAAGGTCTTGCCTAAGAGCCTGGCTAACTAAAGCTTAATTTGCATTGTGCATAAAGATTCACTAATGGTATTTCGTGAGCTTGTCATAATGACCTTTTGGTATAGCTTCCTTTTTTTGCGTATTATTTTTATACCTTTGAGCATGATTCCAAGGCTACACGTATCTTACATGTTCATAACAAAGAACCATAGAAACTTTTCCATAATGTCTAACCTTAACCTTAACAGTTTTAGCTATAACCAAACTCTTTAGTTGTTAATCGTATCTTTACTTAACCTATCTTTCTTCTAAAGCCCTAAGTTGATTACTTTAACGCTTTCTAACTAGCAACCAAGAACCACACACACCTTAGAATCTACTTTGGTTGCCTTGAGGGTTGAACCAATCCCCTGTATAGCTTAGCTAAGTCCATGGTCCCATGCTTCACAAGTAGACCCTAAACAAATAAATGGTTGGTTGCAACATCATCCAGTGTTTTTTTTATTTATTTCAAAGTGCCTTTAAATTATTTATTACTTAATCTATGGTATAATGTATATCACATTACTTTTCATGTATTTTTTATCAATGATTTTAGCAATAAAGTACATATTTATACCATATCGTGCTATCAAATAAACTAGTGAGTAGTTTTAAACACAATCGTAATGCCCTACATCAAAAATACATTTAAATCAATAAGTCTATAAGAAACATATACAATAAAGTCAACATTTTATACAATTCTTAATTTATTATGGCACCAAACTCTTTGCCTATTCAAGCATTAATTGAGAAGTAAATATTACATTCCACCTATATTATCAAACATTAATTCTTCTTAGAAAGAAGAAGAATTATACTAAGAATCCTAATTCTTAGTGTCATATAATAAGAAAATAAGGCCATTATGTCTAGATTATGGGGGTTATATTCAATAAAATTTTTTTCTTGATGATTTGTCGGTTTTCAACAATTATCATGATAATTTATGCTTAATTCTTAAATACTTAAGAAACCAACATAGATAACCAACAAGGCATAAAATTTAGCATTATTTTCACTTATTTAACATGGTCATGTCTATGTTAATAAGTGCTTTACATTAGCAAATTGCTATTCTAATATCATATTCCATATATATTTGTGTCCAAAGCCAAACAAGTAATATGTGACCATGTAATTTTCTTGGCATTCACAAGCATAAATGTAATATGCATTTTTTATAGCTATACTAGAAACACTACATACAAAAAAGTGAAATTTGAACATTCATATACTAAATAATTTTCCTTTAGTTTAGAGAAGAAGGAATTTCCTCCTTCTTGAACACATTTCTTGAAAAACAATGACTAATTATTCTCACAATAATCTAACAAGGTTCCATAGACTTTTTCTCAATGGAATTCCTTTTTATCTTTGCTTAGATATTAGCTAAATTTATTACACAAACTCAGGTGTTATCCTACCTCAAAAGGTTGTGTAGAAGGCTTCTGTTTTGTAAGATCTTTTCTTCCTTAAAAGCTTTAACCCTCCTACTTTCTTGTATTTTATCTCATTTTTTACTTGGTATCCTCTAAATTAGCCCCTTGAAATCTCCATTTTATAGTTAAGTTTTCTTAAATTAGAAGCTCATCTTAATGGCTTATGTAGCCCTAGCCACACCACCTTAAACAAATAATTTACTTTATGATAAACTAGTTTTGGATTGGAGTAGCCACAATTCACTATTTCAAATTAACCCTCTTTTAATTACAAGTCTTTTGGTCTTCTATATGAATCTCCTTAAATTTAAGAATCCATGTACCCCTTTTGGTCTTTTGTATGAAGCTCCCTAAATTTAAGAATTGATGTAAGATATGGTAATCAATTCTTCTTCTTCTTATATTCATCTTTTCTTTTAATACTCATAAATGAATCATATCTAAAAGATTTTTTAATCCTTCTATCATTAACCACCAACTCTTAATATTTAAGAACCCTATCCATATCTTTTCAAGAATTCGTAGTACCATAGAAATATGGCTAACAGAAAAAGTTAATAATATAAATAAACATATAAGCTCATTTTTAAGAAATAAGCCTATTCGAGATTCATGTGTTACAACTCAAGTCTTGCATTTCTACTATGCTTCCAATTTTAGGATTTTGATTTTCAAAGTCTTTGATGATCATAAAAATAATACAAATTGTACATGTTAAAAAGTATGTCTTGATTAGTAAATAATTTTGTCAAAATAAGCACAATACAATTAACCAAAACTAAAATATATAACTAAATTATTTAGAATGAAAAATGTTTAAATTTTATTACATAACAAGTAAATAAGTAGTTTAAGAATCAAACAATAGGATGCCAAGCTCATCCTCAATAAAACTTTTAATAGATTTGAAAAATGATTAAGACCATCACTATTACATTTTTGGGTTTTAGGATAAGTACCATGACCAAATTGCCCTAAATAACTTGGAACTATTGTACTCAATAATGATTTTGGTAACAAATCTGGCTTTGATCTTTGGTTTGCATGTTCATAGATAACTAACAACCTTTCCATACCAATTCAAACTCTTTTAAGTTATTTTCATCAATTTTTTGTAATGATTTATATTAATTATAAAATATTCTTAAAAAACAAAGCCTTAAATTATTTATATTTTTTTAATATTTTATGTAATTATATATTTCTTATGACTATAAACTTTTATTTTTCATAACTTAAGTTACATTTAATTTATTTCGTAATATTTGTTACTTTTCTTTTCCATTTATCAAACTTTTTAATTTGAAGTATTTTATAAAAAACCATTTTGGAAAATTTAATTGAACAATATTTTCTACATTTTTAAATATCTGCCTTTTTTCATAATTTT
>JAIUJO010000086.1:150910-158410 GCA_023846275.1 Vanilla planifolia | reverse complement strand
GAGGGAGAAGAAGAAGAGGACGAAGAAGAAGAAGAAGAAGAAAAAGAATAAAATGACAAAGAAGAGGAAGAAGGAGAGGAAGAAAAAGAAGAAGGAGAATAAGAAGAGAGAGAATAAGATGGAGAAGAAGAAGAAGAAGAAGGAGAAGAATGGGGAGGAGAAGAAAAAGACGAAGAAGAAGGCAAAGAAGAAGAGGACAAAGAAAATAAAGGCAAAGATGAATATGAAAATGAAGATGGAAAGGAAGAAGAAGAAGAAGATGCAGAAGAAGAAGAAGCACAAAAAAAGATGAAGAAGGACTAGATGAAAATAGAGAAAAACATGGAAAAGAAGAAGAAGAAGAAGAAAAGGACGTGCAAGATGACGAAGAAGAGGGAGAAAAAGAAGAAGAAAAGAAGAAAAAGATGAAGAAGAAGAAGAGCAAAAAGAGGAATTTGAAGAAGTAGTAGAAGAAGAAGAAGATCAAAATTAAGAGAAAGAAGAAGTGAAAGAAGATGAAGAAGATGATGAGAAAGATGAAGAAGTAGAAGAAGAAGAAAAAGAAGAAGGTTAAGTAGAAGAAGAACCAGAAGAAGTTGAAGAAGAAGAAGAAGGATAAGAAGAAGAAGTAGATGATGAATAAGATGAAGTAGAAGAAGAAAAAGGCAAAGAAAAAGAAGATGAAGAAGAAGAAGTTGAAGAAGAAGAAGAAGAAGAAGAGAAAGAAGGAGAAGGACAAGAAGAAGAAAAAGAACAACATGAAGGAGGAGAAGAAGAAGAAGAAGAAGAAGAAAAGAAAAAAGAATAAGAAGAAGAAAAAGAAGAAAAAGAAAAAGGAGATGAAGAAGAAGATGAAGTACAAGAAGAAGAAGATGATGAAGAAGAAGAAGAGGAAGAGGAAGAAGAAGAAGAAGAAGAAGAAGAAGATGAAGAAGAAGAAGAAGATGAAGATGAAGAAGGAGATAATGAATAAGAAGAAGAAGATGAAGATGATGATGAAGAAGAAGTAGAAGACAAAGAAAAAGAAGAAGAAGAAGAAGAAGAAGAAGAAGAGGAGGAGGAAGAAGAAGAAGCAAAGGTAGAAGAATAAAAATAATAAGTAGAAGAAGAAGAAGAAAATGAAAGAGAAGAAGAAGAAAAAGAAATAGAAGGAGAAGGAGTTGATAAAGATGTGGAGGAAGAAGTGTTGGAAAAATGCCAGTTACAAGAGGGGGGGTGAATTGAACCGTTCACAAAAACGTAACAATGTAAATTTAATCTTGATTTTGTACGCTTAAGAAATAAAACAGCAAGGCACACGATTTCAAGTGGTTCGGCAAAACCTTTGCCTACATCCACCCCCAGCTAACCTAGCCGGGCTTCACTACAAATCCAATGCCTTTTGCCCAACTGGCGGGTAGGCCAAAAACCCTCACAGCACCTAATCACAAGATTGGTCACACACAAATACAACAGCTTGGTTTTCACAACCAAGACCACAATACACCGTCGTCGTCAATTTTTTATTTGGCAAACAAATTTTCTTAAACAAAATTAAAATTCCACAGACCCTACAACTTGTGAAACAAAGTGGCACAAAAAAAATTTCTTCGAAATTAAAATTAAAATAACCCAAACGCACTTCTGACCGCGCTTTCCAAATAGGACAAAAACCCAAATCGCGTTTGCGAAGGCGTTGTTCTGTTTTCGTGCGGAAGAAGTGTTTCGGAGAGGATTTGATCTAAAATTCGACTCAAGAAAAATTCAAAACAGGTAAGTTGAATTTCGAAAAGTTAATTGAGACTCCAAGGCTTGAAACGAGAATCACAGTTGGTGAAGATTGACCGAAAATTCAAGAACCGCGAAGCTTGGTTAACGGAAAAATTTTGCAGTAATTTCAACCTCAATCTAAGTAGCGAAGCAGAGTAGCAATTGTAAAGTAGAAACGAAAAGGAATGAAACCGTGCAAATTTGAAGCGAGAGGAAGGCGTTTTGTTTCGATCCGAGAAGGCTGAGGAAGACGATGAACAGTAATTCCAGTGATTGTCCGTCTTTGTAGGGATTTTCCAGTGCTTTTTTCTAAAAAAAAATCCCTCGAATTCAATCCTTCTTATAGAAGGAGATCGAACAATTAAACGTTGGTTCCAACGGCTAGACGAGGAGAAGAAAATAATTTTTAAAACATATAGCCGTTGCGCCGGAAAAGCAGAAAAAGAAAGCTGGAAAAGAGAAAGCGCTTTTAACTTTTAGTCCCACATTTCCTGTTGGTAGGGAGAAGTAGCGCATATATTAGTTCTCCTACCTTTTACCTTCAGCCGAAAATATTGGGGTTGGCTGCCCCCAGGTGGTGGTTGGGAAGTCAATACCCATCCCGACCTGTTTAGAGCAATAACGGGTCAAGTATGACCCGAACCCGAATAGGAACTATGGCTTGTGTTTGCGTCCTTATAATCGTCCCCTTCGGTTCTCGCCTGGCTGTTCGGCTTGGTTCCGGTTCTGTTAACCGAACCTTTTTGTCCCCGGTTTGGCGTAAAGCGAAAAAAAATTTTTGATTAAATCGGAAATAAAATTTTGAAAGCTTTAACAATTGCGAAAATAGTCGAAAATGCTTTAATAAATAATAATAATTATATTTTTATTTAAACCAAAATAAATATGGTGTAAAATGTTGATTATACAAGTCAAGGACTTGTTTAATCACAACACCTTCTTAAATGTAAGCCTCATACGTAGAGTTGCACTAATACGATATATAAAATCGTATGGTACAACCCTTAGGCAATTAAAACTTGAAAAATATATTTATAATGTGCCACACAAACAAAGTTGTAGGTTTTACATTGTGTCCTAAAAGAAAACCTATACACCTCCATAATGGCTGCCACATCATCTGGAGTACCAAGGGCTGCTCATCACGATCAAAGTTGTTGGTAACTTCCTTCAATCATCTTCCAAGTCATTTGAGCTTCATGTCACTCTAATACTGTAACAAATACTCAAGTAAACAATTAGAACCAACAATACACTGTTTTGTTATCATCAAATTATCATTTAGGCCATGGGGTTTAATAAGAAGAAGAAGAAGAAGAGGAAAAAAAAGAAAAGAAAGAGAAGAAAAAGAAGAAGGATTAGAATAAAAGAGACAAATTGTAAGAGAAGGAGAAAAAAAAGGAGTAGAAGATGGTGAAGAGGAAGAAGAAGAAGAAAAAGAAGAAAAAGAAGAAGGAGAAGGAGAAGAAGAAGAAGAAGAAGAAGAAGAAGAAGAAGGAGAAGAAGAAGAAGATGATGATGAAGAAGAAGAAGAAGAAGAAGAAAAAGAAAAAGGAGAAGAAAAAAAGAAGAAGGAGAAGAAGAAGAAGAAGCAGACAAAGAAGAAGAAGAAGAAGAAGAAGAAGAAGAAGAAAAAGTAGTAGTAGTAGAAGAAGAAGAAGAAGAAGAAGAAGAAGAAGAAGATAAAGAAGAATTAGAAGAAGAAGAAGAAGAAGAAAAGGAAGTAGATGAAGTGGAAAAGGAGTAAGAAGAAGAAGAATAAGAAGAAGATGAAGAAGAATAAGAAGGAGAAGATGAGGAAGAAGAAGAAGAGGAGGAGGAGGGAGAAGAAGAAGAAGAAATAATGCAAGAAGTAGAAGAAGAATAAAAATAATCTGCAGAAGAAATAGAAGAAGAAGAAGAAGAAGAAGAAGAAGAAGAAGAAGAGCAGGAGAAGAAAAGGAAGTGGAAGAGGAAGAAGAAGAGGAAGAAGAAGAAGAAGAGGAAGAAGAAGTAGAAGGAAAAGAAGAAGAAGAAGAAGAGAGAGAAGAAGAAGAAGTAAAAGAGGAAGAAGAAGAAGAAGAAGAAGATGAAGCAGAAGTAGAAGAAGAGGAAGATGATGCAGAAGAAGAAGAAGAAGAAGATGAAGAAGAAGAAGGGAAAGAAGAAGAAGAAGCATAAGAAGAACAAAATGTCGAAAAAGAAGTTGTAATAAAAAAAGGAGAAGAAGAAGAAGAAGAAAGAGAAGAGGAAGACGTAGATGACGAAGGAGATGAAGAAGAAGAAGAAGAAGATGAAGAAGAAGTAGTAGAAGAAGAAGAAGATGAAGAAGAAGAAGAAGAGCAAGAACATGATGAAGATGAAGTAGAGGAGGAAGAGGAAGTAAAAGAAGAAGTACAAAAAGAACAAGAAAAAGAAGAAGTAGAAGAAGAGGAAGAAGAAGAAGAAGAAGAAGAAGAAGAAAAGAACTAAAAGAAGATGTAGTAGTAGCAGAAGAAGAAGACGAGAAAGATTAAGAAGTGGATGAAGTAGAAAAAGAATAAAGAGAAGAAGAAGAAGAAGAAGAATAAGTAGAAGGAGAAAAAGAAAAAGAAGAAGAAGAAGAGGCAGAAGAAGGAGAAGAGGAAGAAGAAGAAGAAAAAGATGAAGAGGAAGAAGTGTAGTAGTAGAAGAAGAAGAAAAAGATGAAGAAGTAGTTGAAGTAGAAGAAGAAGAAGAGAAGAAGAAGAATAAGTAGAAGAAGAGGAGGTAGAAGGAGAAGAGAAAGTGGAAGAAGAAGTTCTTCCTCTTCATCTTCTTGTTCTTCGTTTTCTTCTTCTTCTTCTTCTACTACTACTACTTCTTCCTCTTCGACTTCTTCTTTTACTACTTGTTGTCCTCCTTCTCTTCTTCTTCTTCTTCTTCTTCTTCTTCTTCTACTTCTTTTTCTTCTTCTTTATTATCATCATCTTCTTCTTCTTCTTCTTCTTCTCTGTCTTGTTCTTCTTCTGCATTTTCTTCTTCTTCTTCTTCTTCTTCTTCTTCTTTTCTCTTCTTGTTCTTCCAGTTCTTTTTCTTTTCTACTACTTCTTCTTCTTCTTCTCCTTTTACTTCTTCTTCTTCTTCTTCTTCTTCTTCTTCTTCTTTTACTTCTTCCATTTCTTCTTCATCTTCTTCTTCTTCTCCTACTCCTTCTTCTCTTTCTTCTTCTTCATCTTCTTTTTCTTCTTCTTGTTCTTGTTCTTGTTCTTGTTCTACTACTACTACTACTACCACAACTACTACTTCTTCTCCTTCTCTTTCTTCTTCATCATCATTATCTTCTTCTTCTTCTTCTTCTTCTTCTTCTTCATCTTCTTCTTCTTCTTCTTTTTCTTCTTCTTTTTCTACTTCTTTTGCTACTTTTTCTACTTCTTTTCCTCCTTGTCATCTTGTTGTTGTTGTTCTTCTTCTTCTACTACGACTTCTTAGTCTTCTACTTCTTCTTCTTCTTCTTCTACTACTACTACTATTTCATCTATTTCTTCTTCTAATACAACTTCTTCTTTTATGTTTTCTTCTACTTCTTCTTCTTCTTCTTCATCATATTCTTCTTCTACTTCTTGTTTTTCGTCTTCTTCTGCTTCTACTACTTCTTTTTGAGCGAATGTAAGGAAATGTAGAACTAAAAGAAGATGCTGATTTAACATCCATCAGCCTTCTTAACAAAACAAATATTGAAAAATTAAATTCTAAATACCCAAAAATGAAATACTTACACATAGGTACGACTCAATTAAAAATTACCGCTTTGTTCAGAAGTGGAATAGATACACCCATAATGATCGTTTGTTTAGACAAACGAATGATTAACAACCCTCTTAGTTGCATTATTGGAGTTACTAAATCCAATCTTGCTAACAGACTATTTGGGGTCAACATACATTCTGATTTTTGTATAAGTCTTTATGACGAAAATATCAAAAACACTTGTACATTATTAGTTAGTCATAATCCTATAAGTTTATTTCATGGATAAAAAATTCTAGGTATACAATGGAAACATTGTATGGCTCTAAACAATACATCTACATTTATATCCATCACTCCCATAAACTTTGTCAAGCTATTTGTCATAGGGATAAGTAAAACAATGTAACCATGTATAGTAGATACACGACATCTACATCATGATAATGAGACAATTATTTGTCAAAACACTAAAACCTAAGAAACAATTTCTTATAGAATATTTTGCTGCCTCTAGCAACACAATTTTTTATAGTTACAAAAAATCAAATAAAGTGCACTTCTACCTCTATTAGTCTACTTAGACACTACAAGAAAGGTGAATCATCTACACAATCCCTTATGGCAAGATGCCCAAGCATCCATATTAACAATCCAGTTGAAGGTCATGCTTTACAGCTTCCTAACAATAATGCATATTTAGTTAAAAAGCCCATAACACCACCATAATGGACTCGAAAAAGAGAGCTCAGCTCCATTTATATTTACCATTGACAATCCATCTACCAAAATGTGAAGATATAACAGCACATACTTTGTTTGATTCTGGTGCCAAACCTAATAAGCTTCAGCAAACCTTTATCCTAAAGCAGTTTTTGCTTCCATTAGAAATCAAAACACCTCTAACTGATTTTATAGGTAAACAAGTTCCAGCAACCCATAAAGCTGCCAATCTTTTGACATCTCTACCTGATCTCCATAACACAATCAGTACCTAAAAATTTTGCTTTACCCTACTACCAATTGATTTTAATATCGATTGTTTATTAGGACTTGATAACCATCGTCATTTGGCACCATTAAATATTCAAAGTTTTTCCTCAGATGGACACTCTATTCCACATGTCCTTCTTTTGGCTCGAATTGCCCCTCACTTTTTTCTGTAGCCCAACGTGGCAAAACAAGATGTTTATTTTGCCTGAATTGTTGTTCCAAGAAGACAAAGAAAAAGAATAAGAATAAGAAGAAGAAGAAGAAGAAGAAGAAGCAAAGGAAGAAGAAGAAGGAGAACGAGAAGAAGGAGGAGAAGAAGAAAAAGAAGAAGAAGCAGAAGAAGAAGAAGATGATGATGATGATGATGAAGTAGAAGAAGCTGATAAAGAAGAAAAAGATGATGATGAAGAAGAAGAAGAAGACAAAGAAGAAGAAGAAGAAGAAGAAGGAGAAGAAGAAGAAGAAGAAGAAGATGAAGAAGAACAAGAGGAAGAAGAAGAAGAACAAGAAGAAGAGGAGGACGAAGAAAAAGAAGAAGTGGAAGAAAAAGAAGAAAAAGAAGAAGAAGAAGAAGTTAGAGAAAAAGAAGAAAAAGAAGTAGAAGTGGAAGACGAAGCAGAAGTAGAAGAAGAAGAAGAAGAGAGTGAAGAAGAAGAAGAAAAAGAAGAAGAGGAAGAACGAGACAAGAAGTAGTAGAAGCAGAAGAAGAAGAAGAAGGAGAAGGGGAAGAAGAAGGAGAAGAAGAAGATATTGAAATTAAAAAGGCAAAGAAGAAGAAGAAGAAGTAGAAGAAGATGAAGAAGAAAGGTAAGAAGAATAAGATAAACAAGAAGACGAAGAAGAAGATGTAGAAAAAGTAGAAGAAGTAGAAGAAGAAGGAGATAAAGAAAATAATAAGAAGAAGAACAACAAGAAGAAGAAAAAGAAATTGAAGAAAGAGATGATAATGAAGAAGAAGAACATGTGGTTGTAGAAGTAGAAGAAGAAGAAGAATAACAAAAAGATGTAGCAGTAGAAGAAGAAGAAGGAGAAAAAGAAGAAGATGAAGAAAAAGAAGAAGAAGATTAGGAAGAAGAAAAAGAAGTACAAGAA
>JAIUJO010000086.1:143410-148410 GCA_023846275.1 Vanilla planifolia | reverse complement strand
AGAAGAAGAAGAAGGAGAAAGAGAAGAAGCGAAAGAAGAAGAAGAAGAAGTAGTAGAAGACGAAGAAGAGGAGGAAGAAGAAGAAGAAAAAGAACTTGCAAAAGAAGAAGCAGAAGAACAAGACGAAGAAGGAGAAGAAGAAGAAGAAGAAGCAGAAGAAGAAGAAGAAGAAGAAGAAGAAGAAGAAGTAGAAGATGGAGATGAAGAAGAGGAAGAAGAAGAAATTGAAGAAGAAGAGAAAGAAGAAGAAGAAGACGAATAAGAAGATGTAAAACTAATGGAGGAAGAAGAAGAAGAAAAAAAAGAAGATCAAGAACTAGTAGCTATAGAAGAAGAAGAACAACAAGAGGAAGAAGAAGAAGAAGAGAAGGAGGAGGAGGAGGAAGAAGAAGAAAAAGAAGAAGATAAAGTAGAAGAAGAAAAAGGAGGAGGAGGAGGAGGAGGAGAAGTAAAAGATGAAGAAGAAGAAGAAGAAGAAGAAGAAGAGGAAAAGAAAGAAGAAGAAGGAGGAGAATAAGAAGAAGGAGAAGAAGCAGAAGAAGAACTAGAAGAAAAAGAAGTAGTAATAGAAGATGTAGAAAAAGAGGAAAAAGAAGGAAAAGAAGAATAAGAATAAGAATAAGAAGAAGATGAAATTAAGGAGTAGAAAAAGAAGGACAAGAAGAAGTAAAAGAAGAAATGGAAGATGACAAAGAAGAAGAAAGCACAGAAGAAGAAGAAGAAGAGGAAGAAGAAGAAGAAGAAGAAGAAGGTGAAGAAGAAGAAGATGATGATGATAATGATGAGGAAGAAGAAAAGAAGAAGAAGAAGAAGAAGAAGAAGAAGAAGAAGAAAAAGATGTAGAAGAAGTAGAAGAAGAAGAAGAACAGCCACAACAACAACAAGAAGTTGAAGAAGAAGAAGAAGAAGGGGAACAAGAAAACAACAAGAAGAAGTAGAAGAAGAAAAAGATGGAGAAGAGGAAGAAGAAGAAGGAGAAGAAGAGGGAGAAGGACAAGATGTTGATGAAAAAGAAGAAGACCAAGAAGAAGAAGTAGTAGTAGAAAAAGAAGAAAGAGAAGGAGAAGGAGAAGCAGAAGAAAAAGATGTAGAAGAAGAAGATGATGTTAGAGAAGAAGAAGAAGAAGAAGAGGAAGAAAAAGAAGTAGAAGAAGAAGAAGATGCAAAAAATAATAAGTAGAAGAAGAACAAAAAGAAGAAAAAGAAGAAGAAGAAGAAAGAGAAGAAGAAGAAGAAGATGATGTAGTTGAAGAAGAAGAAGTAGAAGTAGAAGAAGAAGAAGAAGAAGAGGAAGAAGAAAAAGAAGAAGAAAACAAAGAAGAAGAAGAAGAAGAAGATGAAAAAGAAGAAGAAGAAAAGGAAGAAGAAGATCAAGAAGAAGAAGAAGAAAAAAAGAACAAGAAGAATAAGGAAAGAAGAAGTAGTAGATGAATTAGGAGAAGAAAAGTAGAAGAATGATAAGAAGATGGAGAAGAAGAACGAGAAGATGATGAAGAAGGTGAAGTGGAAAGAGAAGAAGAAGAAGAAGAAGAAGAAGAAGAAGAAGAAAGAGAAGAAGAAGAAGAAAAAGAAAAAGTAGAAGAAGAAGAAGAAGAAGACGAAGGAGTAGAAGAAGAAGAAGAAGAAGAAGAAGAAAGAAATAAGAAGTAGGAGAAGAAAAAGAAGAAGAAGAAGAACCAGAAGAAGAAGAAGAAGAAATAGTAGTAGTTGAAGAAGAAGAAGAAGAAGAAGAAGAAGGAGAATAAGAAGATGAAGAAGAGAAAGAAAAAGAAGAAGAAGAAGAAGAAGAAGAAGAAGAAGAAGAAGAAGTTGTAGAAGAAGAGGAAGAAGAAGAAGAAGAAGTGGAAAGATGAGGAGGGGGAGGAGGAAGAAGAAGATGATGAAGAAGAAGGAGAAGAAGAAGGAGAAGAAGAAGAAGACGAAGAAGAAAAGGGAGAAGAAGGAGGAGGAGAAGAAGAAGAAGAAGAAGAACAAGAAGAAGCAGAAGCAGAAGAAGAAGAAGAAGACGGCGAAGTAGATGAAGAAGAAGAAGAAGTCGAAGAAGAAGAGGGAGAAAAAGATTAAGAAGAATAAGAAGAAGAAGAAGAAGAGTAAGAAGAAGAAGAAGAAGAAGTAGAATAAGAATTAGGAGAAGAAGAAGAAAAAGTAGAAGAAGAAGAAGAGGAAGAAGAAGTCAAAGAAGAAGAGGAAGAGGAAGAAGATGAAGAAGATGAAGAAGAAGGTGAAGAAGAAGAAGAAAAAGAAGATTAAGAAAAGAAAGAAGAAGACATGAAGAAGACGAAGAAGTAGAAGAAGAAGAAGTAGGAGAAGGTGAAGCAAAAGAAGGAGAAGAAGAATAAGATGTTTAAAATGAAGAAAATGGTGAAGAGGAACAAGAAGTAGAAGAAGAAGAAGGAGAAGTCGAAGAAAAAGAAGATAAAGAAAAAGGAGAAGAAGAAGGTGTAGAAGAAGGAGAAGAAGATGTAGAAAAGGAGAAGTAAAAGAAGAAAAGGAAGAAGTAGAAGAAGATGAAGAAAATATGAAGAAGAAAATGAAGAAGAAGAAGAAGAAGGTTTAGTAGTAGTAGTAGAAGTGGAAGAAGAAGAAGTAGTAGTAGTAGTAGTCGAAGAAGAAGTAAAAGAAGAAGAAAAAAAAGGAGAGGACGAAGAAAAAGATGCAGAAGAAGAAGAAGAGGAAGAAGAAGAAGAAGAAGAAGAAGAAGAAGAAGAAGAAGATGATGATGATGATGAAGAAGAAAAAGAAGAAGAAGAAGTTTAAGAAGAAGAATGGGAACATGAAGAAGTGGAAGAAGAAGTAGAAGTAGTAGAAGAAGAAGAAGAGGTGGAGGAGGATGATGAAGAAGAAGATGATGATAATGAAGTGGAAGTAGAAGACGAAGAAGAAGAAGATGTTGATGATGATGAAGAAGAAGAGGATGAAGAAAAAGAAGGAAAAGAAGTAGTAGAAGAAAAAGAAAAGAACAAGAAAAAGATGAACTAGAACAAGAAAAAGAAGAAAAAAAAGAAGAAGAAGGAGAAGAGGAGAGAGAAGATGAAGAAGAAGAAGGAGAAGAAGAAAGAGAAGAAGAAGAAGAAGAAGAAGAATAAGAAAGAGATGAAGAAGAAAAAGAAGAAGTAGAAGAAGAAGAAGAGGATGAAGTAGAAAAAGAAGATGAAGTAGTAGTAGAAGAAGAATTACAAGGAGCAGAAGAAGACAAAAAAGAAGAGGAAGAAAAAGAAGAAGGAGATGAGGATAAAGAAGAAGAAGAAGAAGAAGAAGAAGAAGAAGAAAAAGAAGAAGTAGAAGAAGAAGAAGAAGAAGAAGAAGAAAAGTAGAAGAAGAAGAAGAAGAAGGTGAAGAAAAAGAAGTAGAAGAAGATGAAGAAGAAGAAGAAGAAAAGAAGAAGATATAGAAGAAGAAGAAGAGGAAGAAGAAGAAGAAGAAGATGTAGAGGAAAAAGAAGAAGAAAAATAAGAGGAAGAAGAAGAAGAAAAAGATAAACAAGAATAAGAAAAAGAAGATGAAAAAGAAGAAGTTGAAGAAGAAAAGGTAGAAGAAGAAGAAGAAGAAGAAGAAGAACATGAAGATGAAGAAGAAGAAGAAGAAGATAATGATGATGATGATTAAGAAGAAGAAGAAGAAGTTGATGATGATGTTTAAGATGAAGAAGATGAAGAACAATAACAAGAAGAAGAAGAAGAGAAGAAGAAGAAGAACAAAAAGAAGGAAAAGAAGAAGGAGAAGAAAAAGAAGAAGTTGAAGAAGAAGAACAGAAGAGGAGAAGGAAGGATGAGAAGAAGAAGAAGAAGAAGAGAAAGAAGAAGAATTGGAACAAGAAGAGAAGAAGAAGAAGACGAAGAAGAAGAAGAAGAAGAAGAAGTAGAAGAAGAAGAAGAAGAAGAAGAAGAAGAAGAAAAAGAAGATGAAGAATAAGAAGAAGAAGTAGAAGAAGAAGAAGAAGAAGAAGAAGAAAAGGAAAAAGAAGAGGAAAAAGAAGAAGATGATGAACAAGAAGAAGATGAAGAAGAAGATGTAGAAGAAGGGACGAAAGAAGTAGAAGATGAGGAAAAAGAAGAAAAAGTAGTAGTAGTAGTAGTCAAAGAAGAAGAAGATGATGATGATGATGATGATGATGATGAAGTAGAAGAAGAAGAAGAAGATGATGATGTAGAAGTAGTAGAAGAAGAAGAATAATAATAAGAAGAAGAAGAATAAGAAGAAAAAGAAGAAGAAGAAGAATAAGAAGTTGAAGAAGAAGAAGAAGAAGTCAAAGAAGAGGAAGAACAAGATGAAGAAGATGGAGAAGTAGTAGTAGTAGAAGTAATTGTAGAAGAAAAAGAAGACAAAGAAGTAGATGAAGAAGAAAAGTCAAACAAGAACAAGAGGTAGAAGAAGAAGTAGTGGTAGTAGAAGAAGAAGGAGAAGAAGTATAAGAAGAAGGAGAAGTAGAAGAAGATGAACTAATGCTAGACGAATAAGAAGAAGAAGAAGAAGAATTAGAACAAATAGAAGAACACGAAGAGAAAAAAGAAGTAATAGGAGAAGAAGGAGAAGAAGAAAGAGAAGAAGAAGAGGAAAAAGAAGAAGGAGAAGTAAAAGAAGAAAAGGAAGAAGGGAAAGAAGAAGAAGAAGAAGACGAAGAAGTAGAAGAAGTAGAAGAAGAAGAAAAGTAAGAATAAGAGGAAGAAGAAGAAGAAGAAGAAGAAGAACAACAAGAAAAAGAAGAAGAAGAAGAAGAAGATGAAGAAGTGGAAGAAGCAAAAGAAGAAGAAAAAGATGAAAAAGAAGAAGAAGAAGAAGAAAAAGTTGAAGAAGATGTAGTAGTAGTGTTAGAAGAAGAAGAAGAAAAAAAAAGAAGTAATGGAAGAAGAAGCAGAAGAAGAAGAAGAAGAAGGAGAAGGGGAAAAAGGAGGAGAAAGAGAAGAAGAAGAAGAAGAAGAGGGAGGAAAAGGAGGAGAAGAAGAAGTGGACAAAGAAGAAGAATTAGTAGAAGAAGAAGTAGAATAAGAAGAAGAAGAAGA
>JAIUJO010000086.1:130910-138410 GCA_023846275.1 Vanilla planifolia | reverse complement strand
GGAGAATGAGAAGTAGTAGAAGAAAAAGAAGACGAAGAAGAAGAAGAGGAAGAAGAAGCAGTAGTAGAAGAAGAAGAAGAAGAAGAAGAAGAAGAAAAAGAAGAAGAAGAAGAAAAAGAAAACGAAGAAGAAGATGGTGGAGAAGAAGAAGAAGGGGAATACGATTAAGAGGATGAAAAGAAGTAGGCGAAGATGGAGAAGAAGAAGAGGAAGAAATAGACGAATTAGAGAAAGTAGAAAAAGAAGAAGAAGAAGAAGAACAAGGGGAATAAGGCAAAGAAGAAGAAGTAGTAGAAGAAGAACAAAATGAAAAAGATGAAGAAGAAGAAGAAAAATTAAAAGAAGAAGAAGAATTAGAAGAAGAAGATGATGATGATGAAGAAGAAGAAGAACAAGTAGAAGAAAAAGAATAAGCAAAAGAAGAAGAAGCTGAAGAAGAAGAAGAAGTAGAGGAAGAAGAAGAAAAAGAAAAAGAAGAGAAATAAGAAGAAGAAGAAGAAGAAGAAGAAGAAGAAGAAGAAAAAGAAGAAGAAGATGAAGAAGAACAAAAAGAGTAAGAAGAAGAAGTATAAGAAGAAAAAGAAGAAATAGAAAAAGTAGAAGTAAAAGAAGAAGAAGAAGAAGAAGAATAAGAAGGAGAAGAAGAAGTTGAAGAACTAGAAGAAGAAGAAGAAGAATGAGAAGGGGAGCAAAAAGGAGGGAAGGAGAAGGAGAAGGAGAAGAAGAAGTGGGAGGAGATGAAGGAGAAGAGGAAGAAGAAGAAGAAAAAGGAGAATAAGAAGAATAAGAAGTAGAAGAAGAAGAAGAAGATGAAGAAGAAGAAGTAGAAGAAGAAGATGATGATGAAGGAGAAGAAGGAGAATAAGAAGGAGAACGAGAAGAAGAAGAAGAAGAAGAAGACGAAGAAGAAGAAGAAGAAGAAGAAGAAGAAGAAGAAGTGGAAGAAGAAGAAGAAAAAGAAAAGTTGTAGAAGAGGAAGAGGAGGAGGAGGTAGAAAAGGAAAAAGAAGAAGTAAAGGAAGAACAAGAAGAAAATGTATAAAAAGAAGAATTAGAAGAGAAAGAAGAAGGAGAAGAAGTAAAAGAGGAAGAAGGAGAATAAGGATACGATAAGAAGTAAAAGTAGAAGAAGAAGACGAAGAAGTAGAAGGGAGAGAGGTAGAACCGAAGAAGAAGAAGAAGCAGACGAAGAAGAAAAGAAGAAGATGAAGAAGAATAACAAGAAGAAGAAGACGAAGAAGAAGAAGAAAAAGAAGAAGAAGAAGAAGAAGTAGAGGAAGAAGAAGAAGAGGAAGAAGAAGGGGAAGAAGAATAAAAAGTAGAAGAAGAAGAAGAAGAAGGAGAAGTAGAAGAGGAGGAAGAAGATGAAGAAGAGGAAAAAGTAATGGAAGAAGAACTTGAACAAGAAGAAGAATAAGAAGAAGAAGAAGAAGAAGAAGAAGAAGAAGTGGAAGAAGAACAAGAAGCAAAAGAAGATCAAAAGGGTGGTGAAGAGGAGGAGGAAGAAGAAGAAGAAGAAGTAGAAGAAGTGGAAGAAGAAGACGAGGAAGAAGAAGATGAAGAAGAAGAAGAAGATGAAGAGGACGAAGAAGAAGATGAAGAATGAGAAGAAGAAGAAGATGACAAAGAAGAATAAGAATAAGAAGAAGAACAAGAAGAAGAATAAGAAGGAGAAGAAAAGAAGTTTAAGAAAAGAAGAAGAAGAAGAAGAAGAAGTTGAAGATGAAAACATAAAAGGAGAAGAAATGAAGAAGAAGTTGGAGAAGATGAAGAAATAGAAGGAGAAGAAGATGGAGAAGTAGAAGAAGAAGAAGAAGGAGAGAGAGAAAAAGAAGACAAAGAAGTAGTAGAAGAAAAAGAAGGGAAAGAAGTTGAAGAAGTGAAAGAAGTAGAAGAAGAAGAACAAAAAGAAGTTAAAGAAGAAGATAATGAAGAAGAAAAGTAAGAAGAACAAGATAAAGAAGAAGAGCAAGAATATGAAGAGGAAGAAGAAGATGAAGATGATGAAGAAGAAGAAGAGAAAGAAGAAGTAGTAGAGGAAGAAGAAGAAGAACCAAATGAAAAAGAAGAAGAAGAAGCAGAAGAAGAAGAAGTAAAAGAAGAAGAAAAAGATGAAGAAGTAAGTCTAGTGGAGAAAGAAGAAGTAGAAGAAGAAGAAGAAGAGGAAGAATAAGAAGAAGAAGAAGAAGGAGAAGAAGAAGAAGAAGAAGAAGAAGAAGAAGAAAACGAAGATGTAGAAGTAGAAGAAGAGAAAGAAGAACAAAAAGAATAAGAAAAAGAAGAAGAAGAAGTAGAAAAAGAAGTAGAAGAAGAAGCTGAAGCAGAAGAAGAAGAAGAGGAAGTAGAAGAAGAACAAGAAGTGGTAGTAGAAGAAGTAATAGAAGAAGAAGTAGAAGAAGAAGAAGAAGTAGAAGAATAAGAAGAAGAAGAAGAAGAAGAAGAAGTAGACAAAGAAGAAGAAGAAGAAGATGTAGAAAAAGAAGAAGGAAAAGTAGTAATAGAAGAAGAAGATGATGATGATGAAGAAGACGAAGAAGAAGAAGTAAGAGAATAAGTAGTAGTAGTAGTAGAAGAAGAAGTAGAAGTCGAAGAAGAATAAGTAGAAGGAAAAGAATAAGATGAAGAAGAAGAAGAAGGAGGAGGAGAAGAAGAAGAGGAGTTAGAAGAAGAAAGAAAAGAAGTGGCAGAAGAAAACAAAGAAGAGAAAAAGAAGGAGAAGAAGAAAAAAAAGATGTACAAGTAAAAGATGATGAAGAAGAAGAAGAAGAGCACGAAGAAGAATAAGAAGAAGAAGTACAAATAGAAGAAGAAGAATAAGAAGAAGGAGAAGTAGAAGAAGTGGTGGAAGAAGATGATGTAGAAGAAGAAGAAGAAGAAAGAGGCGAAGATTAAGAAGAAGAAGATGATGAAGAAGACGAAGAGAAGGCTGAAGAAGAAAGAGAATAAGAACGAGAAGAAGAAGAAGGAGAAGAAGAAGAAGTAACAGAAGAAGAAGAAAAAGAAGAAGAAGAAGAGGAAGTTGAAGAAGAAGAAGAAGAAGAGGAAGAAGAGGAAAAAGAAGAAGAAGAAGAAAAGGGGAAAGAAGAAGATGAAGAAGAAGAAGAAGAAGAAGATATAAAAGAAGAAGAAGAAGAAGAAGAAAAAGAGGAAGAAGAAGAAGAAGAAGAAGAAAATGATAAAGAAGAAGAAAATGATGATGATGATAATGATGAAAATGAAGATGAAGAAGATGGTAAAGAAGAAGAACAGGAAGAAGAAGAAGAAGAAGAAGAAGAAGAAGGCAAACCAGAAGAAGACAAAGAAGCAGAAGGATAGGAAGAAGAAGGAGAAGTATAGGGAGAAGATGAAGAAGAAGAATGAGAAGAAGGAAGAGAAAAAGAAGAAGACAACGACAAAGAAGTAGAAGTAAAAGAAGAACAAGAAGAAAAAGAGGAAATAGCAATAGAAGAAGTTGAACAGGTTGAAGAAGAAGAGGAAGAAAAAGAAGAAAAAGAAAATAAAAAAGAAGAAGAAGAAGAAGAAGAAGAAGAAGAAGAAGAAAAAGAAGAAGAGAAGAAGAAGAAGAAGAAAAAGAAGCAAAAGTAGATGAAAAAGGAGTAGAAAAGGAGAAAAAGAAGTAGAAGAAAAAGTAGAAGGAGAAGAAAAAGAAGAAGGAGAAGTTGAAGCAGAAGAAAGAGAAGAAGATGGAGTAGTAGAACAAGAAGAAGTGGGAGGAGAAAGAAAAGAAGTAGAAGAAGAAGAAGAAGAAGAGGAAGAAGAAGTAGAAGAAAAAGAACAGGAAGAAGAAGAAGAAGAGGAAGAAGAAGTAGCAGTAGTAGTAATAAAAGAAGAAGAAGAAGAAGAAAAGGAAGATGAAGATGACGAAGAACAAGAAGGTGAAAACGATTTATGAGGATGAAAAGAAGTAGACGAAGATGAAGAAGAAGGCGAAGAAGAAGAATGGAAGAGGTAGAAGAAGAACAAGGAGATGATGAAGAAGAAGAAGAAAAGAGGAAGAAGAATAAGAGAAGAAGAAGAAGAAGAAGTGCAAGAAGGAGAAGAACAAGAAGAAGTAAATGAAGAAGAACCAAATGAAATAAAGAAAAAGAAGAGGAAAATATAAAAGAAGAAGAAGTAGAAGCAAAAGAAGAAGAAGAAGTAGAACAAGTAGAAAAAGAAGAATAAGCAAAATAAGAAGCTGAAGAAGAAGAAGAAGAAGAAGAAGAAGAGGAAGAAGAAGACGAAGAAGAAGGAGAAGAAAAAGAAGAAGAAGAAGATGATGATGATGATGATGATGATGATGATGATGAAGAAGAATTAGAAGAAGATGATGAAGAAGTAGAATTGAAAGATGAAGAAGAAGATGAAGAACAAGTAGAAAAAGAAGAAGATGCAGAAGTAGAAGAAGTAGTAGAAGAAGAAGAAGAAAAAGAGGGAGAAGAAGAAGAAGAAGAAATAGTAGAAGAAGAAGCAAAAGTAAAAGATGACAGAAGAAGAAGAAGAAGAAGTCGAAGAAAAAGAAGAAGAAAAAAAGAAGAATGCAGAGGAAGAGGGGAAGAAGAAGAAGAAGAAGAGGAACAAGAAGAAGAAGATGTAGAAGTAATGAAGAAGAAGAAGAAGAAGTACAAGAAGAAGAAGTACAAGAAGAAGAAGTACAAGAAGTAGAAGATGAAGTAGAAGAAGAAGAAGAAGAAGAAGAGGAGAGATGAAGAAGAAGAAAAAGATGAAGAAGATGGAAAACAACAAGTAAAAGAAGAAAGAGAAGAAGTAGGAGAAGAAGAAAAAGAAGAAGAAGGAGAAGATGAAGAACAAGATTAAGAAGTAGAGGAAGAAGAAGAAGAAGAATAAGAGGAAGAAGAAGAAGAAGAAGAAGAAGAAGAAAAGGAGAAAGAAGAAGAAGAAAAAGACAAAGAAGATAAAGAAGAAGAAGAAGAAGATGAAGAAGAAGAATAATAAAATGAAGAAGAAGAAGAAGAAGTAGAAGAAGAAGAAGAAGAACTAGAATAAGAAAAAGAAGAAGAAGGAGAGGAAGAAGGAGTAGAAGGAGAAGATGTAGCAGAAGGACAAGGAGGAGAAGAAGAAGAAGTAGAGGAAGAAGAAAGAGAAGAAGAATAATAAGAAGAAGAGGAAGAAGATAAAGAAGTAGTAGTAGAAGAAGAAGAAGAAAAAAAAAAGAAGAAGAGGAAGTAGAAGAAATGGAAGAAGAAGAGGAAGAAGAAGAAGAAATAGAAAAAGAAGAAGATGATGAAAGAAGAAGAAGAAGAAGAAAGACAAGATGGAGAATAAGGGGAGGAAGTGGAAGAAGAAGAAAAAGATGTAGATGAAGAAAAAGAAGTAAAAGAAGAAGAAGAAGATAAGAAAGTTCAAGAAGAAGAAGAAGTAGGAGGAATAGGAAAAGGAAGAGAAGAAGGAGAAGAAGAAGAAGAAGAAAAATAAGAATAATAATAATAATAATAATAATAATACTAATAATAATAAGAATAAGAATAAGAAGAACAAGAACATAAAGAAGAAGTAGAAGTAGTAGAAGAAGAAGAAGGAGAAGGGGAACAAGAAGAAGGAGAAGGAGAAGGAGAAGGAGAAGAAGAAGTGGGAGAGATGAAGTAGAAGAAGAGGAAGAAAAAGAAGAAAAAAGAGAAGAAGAAGAATAAGAAGAAGTAGAAAAAGAAGAAGAAGATGAAGAAGAAGGAGAAGGAGTAGAAGAAGAAGAAGAAGAAGAAGATTACGAAGAAGAAGAAGAAGAAGGAGATGAACAAAAGAAGAAAAAGTACAAGAAGATGAAGAAGAAGAAGAAGGGGAAGAAGAAGGAGAAGAAGAAGAAGAAGAAGAAGAAGATGAAGAAGAAGAAGAAGAAGAAGCTAAAGAATGAGAAGAAGAAAAAGAAGAAGAAGGAGAAGGAGATGGAGGAGTAGATGAAGCAGAAGGAGAAAGAGAAGAAGAAGTAGAAGATGAAGAAGAAGAAGAAGTAGTAGATGAAAAAGAAGATGGAGAAGAAGTGGAAGAAGATGTAGAAGAAGAAGATGATGAAAAAGAAGAAGATGAAGAAGAAGAAGAAGAAAAGGAAGAACATGAAGAAGATGAAGAAGAATAAGAAGAAGAGGAAGAAGAAGAATAGGAAGAGGAAGAAAAAGAAAAAATGAAGAAGAAGAAGAAGAAGAAGAGGTTGAAAAAGAAGAAGAAGAAGAAGAAGAAAAAGATGAAAAAGAAGAAGAAAAGGAAGAAGTAGAAGAAATTAAGATGTAGAAGCAGAAGTAAAAGATGAAGAAGATGAAGAAGGAGATCAAGAAGAAGATGAAGAAGTAGAAGAATAAGAAGCAAAAGAAGAAGAATAAGTAGAAGAAGAGGAACAATAGGAAGAAGAAGATGTTGAAGAAGAAGAAGAAGAAGATGAGGAGGAGGAAGAAGAAGAAGAAGAAGTAGAAGAAGAAGAAGAAGAAGAAGAAGAAGAAGAAAAAGAAGAAGAAGAAGAAGAAACAAAAGAAGAAGAAGAAGGAAAACAAGATGAAGAAGAAGATGAAGAAGAAGAGGAAGAAGAAGAAGTAAAAGAAGAAGAAGAAGAAGAGAAGTAGAAGTAGAATTAGAAGAAGGAGAAGAAGAAGAAGAAAAAGAAGAAGAAGATAAAGTAGAAAGGTTGTAGAAGTAGAAGAAGAAGAGGAATTAGTAGAAGAAAAAGAAGAAAAAGAGGATGAAAAAGAAGAAGATGAAGAAGGAGAAGTACTAGAAGAAGAAGATGTAGTAGTAGAAGAAGAAATAGAAATACAAGAAGAAGAAGAAGAAGAGGAAGAAGAAGGTGGAGGGGGAGGAAAATAAGAAGATGAAGAAGAACAAGAAGAACAAGAACAAGAACTAGAAGAAGTACAAGTGGAAGAAGACAAAGAAAGAGAAGAAAAAGTAAAAAATAGAAGAAAAATAAGAAGAAGGTGAAGAAGAAGAAGAAGAAAAAGAAGAAGAAGAGGAAGAGGGAGGAGAAGTAGAAAAAAAAGTAGTAGAAGAAGAAATATAATAATAATAATAATAATAATAATAATAAGAATAAGAAGTAGAATGAGTAGAAGAAGATGAAGATGAAGAAAATGAAAAACAACAAGTAGAAGAAGTAGAAGAAGAAGGACAAGAAGAAGTAAGAGAAGAAGAAGGAGAACAGCAAGATGAAGAAGAAGAATAAGAAAAAGAAGAAGAAAAAGAAGAAGAATAAGAAGAACAAGAAGAAGAAAAGAAGAAAAAAGGGAAGAAGAAGATGAATAAGAAAAAGAAGGAGAAGAAGTAGAACAGGAAGAGGAAGAAGAAGTAGTAGTAGAAGAACAAGAAGAAGATAATGATGAAGAAGAAGAAGAACAAAAAGATGAAGAAGAAGAAGAACTAGAAGAAGAAAAAGAAGGAGAGGAAGAAAACAGAGAAGAAAGGGAAGAAGATGATGAAGAAGAAGAAAGAGAAGAAAGAGAAGAAGAAGATGATGAAGAAGAAGAGAAGTAGAAGAAGTAGTGATAATTAAAGAAGAATAACGAGTAGAAGAAGAATAAGA
>JAIUJO010000086.1:115000-120000 GCA_023846275.1 Vanilla planifolia | reverse complement strand
AACAAGAAGAAGAAGTAGTAGTAGAACAAGTAAAAGAAGAAGTAGAAGATTAAAAAAAGAATAGAAGAAGAAGAACAAGAACAAGAACAAGAAGGAGAAGAAAAGGTGAAATAAAAGAAGCAAAAGAAGATGAAGAAGGAGATGGCAAACATGGAGGAGAAGAAGGAGAAGGAGAAGAAGAAGTGGGAAGAGATGAAGGCAAAGAAGAAGAGGAAGAAGAGGAAGAAAAAGGAGAAGAAGAAGAAGTAGAAGAAGAAGAAGAAGTAGATGAAGAAGAAGAAGAAGTACAAGAAGAACACGTAGTAGAAGAAGAAGAAGAAGAAGAAGGAAAAGAAAAAGAAAAAGAAGAAGAAGAAGAAGAAGTTAGAAGAAGAAGAAGAAGAAGTAGTAGTAGAAAAAGAAAGAGAAGAAGAAGAAGAAGAAGAAGAAGCTGATTATGATGGCGATGAAGAACAACAAGAAGGAGAAGAAGAATTAGATTTAGAATTAGAAGAAGAAGAAGAAGAAGAAGAAGAAGAAAAGAAGAAGTACAAAAAGAAGAAGAAGAAGAAGAAGATGGAGAAGGGGATGAAGAAGGAGGAAAAGAAGAAGAAGAAGAAGATGGAGAAGATTGAGAAGAAGAAAAAAAAGAAGGAAAAGAAGGGGAAGAAGAAGAAGAAGAAGTAGACGAAGAAGAAGTAGTAGTAGTAGAAGAAGAAGAAGAAGAAGAAGGAGAACAAGAATATGTAGGAGAAGCAAAAGTAGATGAGGAAGAAGAAGAAAAAGAAGAAGAAGAAGGAGAAGAAGAAGTTGAAGAACAAGGAGAAGAAGAAGGAGAAGAAGAAGTAGAAGAAGAAGGAGAAGAGGAAGCAGAACAAGAACCAGAAGGAGAAGAAAAAGAAAAAGAAGAAGAAGAACAAGAACAAGAAGAAGAAGAGGAAGAAGAATGGGAAGAAGAAGAAGAAAAAGAAGAGGTAGAAGAAGAAGAAGAAGAAGAAGAAAAAGAAGAAAAAGAAGAAGAAGAAGATGAGGAAGAAGAAGAGGAAAATGAAAATGAAAATGATAAAGAAGACAAAGAAAAGAGAATAGTAGAAGAAAATGGATTGGAAGCAGAAGAAGAAGTTGGAGAAGTAGAGGAAGAAGAAAAAGATGATATGATCAATAATAATAATACTAATAATAATAATAAGTAGAAGTAAAAGAAGAAGAAGAAGAAGAGGAACATGGTGATGATGATGATTATGAAGAAAATGAAGAGGATCAAGAAGAAGAAGAAGAAGAAGAAGAAGAAGAAGAAGAACATGAAGGAGAAGAAGAAGAAGAAGAAGAAGAAGAAGATGAAGGTGAAGAAAAAGAAGAATTAGAAGAAGAAGATGAAGAAGAAGAAGAAGTAGTAGTAGTAGTAGAAGAACAAGAACAAGAACAAAAAGGAAAATAAGAAGAAGAAGAAGTAGAAGCAGAACAGAAGAGGAGGAAGAAGAAGAAGAGGAAGATGATGAAGTAGAATAAGAAGAAGAAAAGAAGTTGAAGAAGAAGAAGAAGAAGATGAAGAAGTAGAAGAAGAAGAAGAAGAAGAACAACAACAACAAGATAAAGAAGAAGAATTAGTAGAAGCAGAAGAAGAAGAAGAAGAAGGAGAAGAAGAAGAAGAACATGAAGAAGTAGAAGAAGAAGAAGAAGAAGAAGAAGGAGAAGAAGAAGAAGAAGAAGAAGAAGAAGAAGTGGAAGAAGAAGAAGAAGAAGAAGATGAAGAAGAAGAAGAAGAAGAGGAAGAAGAAGAAGAAGAAGAATAAGGAGAAGAAGGAGAAGAAGAAAAAGAAGAAGAAGAAGAGAAGAAGAAGAAGAAGAAGAAAAGGAAGAAGACAAAGAAGAAGAAGAGGAAGAAGAAGAATTAGAAGAAGAGGAAGAAGCCAAAGAAGAAGAAGAGGAAGAAGCCGAAGAGGAAGAAGAGGAAGACGAGGAGGAGGATGAAGAGGAAGACAAAGAAGAAGAAGAAGACAAAGATGAAGAAAATGAATACGAAGAAGAAGAAGAAGACGAAGATGAAGAAGGAGAAGAAAATGAAGACGAAGAAGAAGAAGAAGATGTAGACGAAGCAGAAGAAGAAGACGAAGAAGAAGAAGAAAAAGAAGACGAAGAAAAAGAAGAAGAAGATGAAGACGAAGTAGAAGAAGAAGACGAACGAGAAGACGAAGAAGAAGAAGAAGGAGAAGAAGAAGAAGAAGAAGAAGAAAAACAAGAATAAGAAGAAGAAGAAGAAGAAGAAGTAGAAGAAGAAGAAGAAAAAAAAGAAGAAAAATGAGAAGAAGAAGAAGAAGAGGAAGAAGAGGAGGAAGAAGAGAGAAAGAAGAAGAAGAAGAAGAAGAAGAGGAAGAAGAAGAAGAAGAAGAAGAAGAAGAAGAACCAGTGGAAGAAGAACAAGAAGAAGAAGCAGAAGAAGAAGAGGATGAAGAAGAAGAAGAAGAAGATGGAGAAGAAGAAGAAGAAGAAGAAGAATAAGAAGAAGAAGAACAAGAAGAAAAAGAAGTAGAAGAAGAAGAAGAAGAAGAAGAAGAAGAAGAAGAAGAAGTAGTAGAAGAAGAAGTAGAAGAAGAAGAAGAAGAAGAAGAAGGACAAGAAGAAGAATAAGTAGAAGAAGAAGAAGAGGAAAAGGAAGAAGAAGAAGAAGCACTAGTCAAAGAAGATGAAGAAGAAAAAGAAGAAATCGAAGAAGAAAAAGAAGGAAAAAGAAGAAGAAGAAGGCAAAGGAGAAGTAGTAGAAGATGAAGAAGAAGAAGAAGAAGAAGAACAAGGTGATGATGAAGAAAGAAGAAGAAGAAGAATGAGTAGAAGGAAAATATAGAAGAAGAAGAAGATGATGATGATGATGAAAAAGAAGAAGAAGAAAAGAAGAAGTAGAAGAAGAACCAGAAGATGAAAAAGAAGAAGAATGAGAAGTATAAGAAGAAGGAGAAGAAGAAGATAAAAAGAAGAAGGAGAAGATGAAGGTCAAGAAAAAGAAGAAGAAGAACAAAGAGAAGAAGAAGAACAAGAAGAGGAGGTTGGAGAAAATGATGAAGAAGAAGAAGTAGTAGAAGAAGATAGAAAGAGGAAAGGAAAAAGAACAAGATGAAGAAAAAGAAGCAAAAGAAGAAGAAGAAGAGGAAGAAGAAGAAGAAGAAGGAGAAGAAGGAGAAGAAGAAGAAGAAGAAGAAGGAGAAGAAGTAGAAGTAATAGAAGAAGAAGGAGAAGAATAAGAAGAGGAGGAAGAAGAAGAATTAGAAGAAAAAGAATTAGAAGAAGAAGAAAGAGAAGAAGATGAGGAAGATGAAAAAATAAGTAGAAGAAGAAGAAGAAGAAGAAGAAGAAGATGGGAAAGAAGAAGATGAAGAAGAAGAAGAAGATGAAGAAGATGAAGAAGGAGAAGAAGAAGAAGAATAATAACAAGAAGAAGAAGTTGAAAAACAAGAAGAAGAGGAAGAAGAAGAAGAAGAAGAAGAAGAAGAAGAATAAAAAGAAGAAGAAGTAGGAGAAGGAGGAGAAGAAGAAGAAGAATAAAAAGAAGAAGAAGAAGAAGAAGAAGATGAAGATGTAGTAGTAGAAGAAGAAGAAATGAAAGAAGAAGAGAAGTAGAAGAAGAAGCAAAAGAAGAAAAAGAAGAAGAAGTAGTAGAGTAAGAAGAAGAAGAAAGAGAAGAAGAAGAAGAAGAAGAAGAAGACAAAGAAGAAGAAGATGAAGAAGAAAAGAAGAAAAGATGAAGAACCAAAAGGAGAAAAAGGAGTGGAAGAAGAAGGGGAAGAAGAAGGATAAGATCATGAACATGAAGGAGAAGGAGGATTAGGAGAAAAAGATGTAGAAGAAGAAAAATAAGTCGTAAAAGAAGTGGAGGAGGAGGAAGAAGAGGAGGAAGAAGAAGATGAAGAAGATGAAAATGAAGAAGAAAAGGAACAAGAAGAATAAGAGATAGAGAAAGAAGAAAAAGGGGAAGAAGAATAAGAAAAATTAGTTGAAGGAAAAAAAGAAGAAGAAGAAGACGAATAAGAAGATGAAGAAGAACGGGAGGAAGGAGAACAAGAAGAAGTTGCAAAAGAAGATGGAGGAGAGTAAGCAGAAAAACAAGAACAAGAGGAAGAAGATGAAGGAGAAGAACAAGAAGTAGAAGAAGAAAAGAAGAAGAAGAAGAAGGGGAAGAAGAAGAAGAAGAGGAAGAAGAAGATGTTGAAGAAGAACAAACAGAAGAAGTCGATGAAGGAGAAGAAAGAGAAGAAGTAGAAGTAGATGAAGAGGAAGAAGATGATGATGAAGTAGAAGAAGTAGAAGAAGAAGAAGATGATGATGATGATGATGAAGTAGAAAAAGAAGTAGTAGAAGAAGAAGAAGAAGAAGTATGACTAGAAGAAGAAGAAGAAGAAGGGGAAGGAGAGGAAGTAGAAGAAGAAGATGAAGAAGAAGAAGAAGTAAAAAAGAAGAGGAATAAGAAGAAGAAGAAAAAAAAGAAGAAGTAGAAAAAGAAGAAGAAGAAGAAGAACAACAACAACAGAAGGAATAAGAAGTAGATGAAGAAGAAGAAATTGAACAAGAAGTAGAAATAGTAGTTGTAGTAGTAGTAGTAGTAGTCGTAGAAAAAGTTGAAGAAGAAGAAGAAGAGGAAGAATAAGTAGTAGTAGAAGAAGTAATATTAGAAGTAGTTGTAGTAGTAGAAGAAGAAGAAGAAGAAAAATAAGTAGGAAAAGATGAAACTAATGAAGAAGGAGAAGAAGAAAGAGAA
Organism: Vanilla planifolia; assembly: GCA_023846275.1. NCBI lineage: Eukaryota > Viridiplantae > Streptophyta > Magnoliopsida > Asparagales > Orchidaceae > Vanilla > Vanilla planifolia. The sequence goes on along the minus strand of JAIUJO010000086.1, from coordinate 115,274 downwards.
GAAGAAGAGGGAAAAGAAGAAGGAAAAGATGAAGGAGAAAAGAATGAAAAAAGTGAAGAAGAGGAAGTAGAGGAAGGAGAAGAAGAAGAAGAAAAAGAAGCAGAAGAAAATGATGTTGAAGAAGAAGAAAAGGAAGAAGAAGAACAAGAAGAATGAGTAAAAGAAGAAGAAGATGAAGAAGAAGAAGAATTAGAAGAAGTAGTAGTAGGAGAAAAAGAAGAAGTGAAAGAAGAAGAAAAAGAAGCAGAAGAAAATGATGTTGAAGAAGAAGAAA
>JAIUJO010000086.1:105000-107500 GCA_023846275.1 Vanilla planifolia | reverse complement strand
GAAGAATTAGTGGAAGAAGAAGAAGTTGAAAAAGAAGAAGAGGAAGAAGAAGAAGACGAAGAAGAAGTAGAAGAGGAGGAGGAGGAAGAAGAAGAGGAAGAAGAAGAAGGTGAAGAAGAGGACGAAGGCGAAGAAGAAGAAGAAGAAGAAGAAGAAGAATAAGACAAAGAAGAAGAAGAAGTAGAAGAAGAAGAAGAAGAAGAACATGAAGACAAGGATGAAGAAGAAGATGGAGAAGAAGAAGAGGAAGTAAAAAAGAAGAAGAAGAAGTAAGAAAAGAAGAAGAAGAAGAAGAAGAAGAAGAAGAAGAAGTAGAAGAAGGAGAAGGAGAAGAAGAAGAAGAAGAAGAAGAAGAAGAAGTAGAAGAAGAAAAAGAAGGAGAAAAAGAAGAAGAAAAAGGAGAAGAAGAAGAATAATAAGAAGAAGAAGAGGAAGGAGAAGGAGAAGAAGAAGAAGAAGGAGAAGGAGAAGAAGAAAAGGAGAAGTAGAAGGAGAAAGAGAAGGACAAGGAGAAGGAGAAGGAGAAGGAGAAGGAAAAGAAGAAGAAGCAGAAGGAGAAGGAGAAGGAAAAGAAGAAGCAGAAGGAGAAGGAGAAGAAGAAGGAAAAAGAGACAGAAAAGGGGAAGGAGGAGTAAGAGAAGGAGAAGGAGAAGGAGAACAAGAAGGAGAAGGAGATCGAGAAGGAGTGGAGAAGAAGAAGAAGAAGATGATGATGAAGATGAAGAAGAAGAGGAAGAAGAAAGAAGAGGAGGAAGAAGAAGAAGAAGTAGAACAAAAAAGAAGAAGAAAAAGAAATAGAAGATAAACAAGAAGTAGAGGAAGAAGAAGATGAAGAAGAGTAAAAGAAGAAGAAGAAACAGAAGAAGGAAAAGAAGCAGTAGAAGAAGAAGTAGAAGAAGGAGGAGAAGAAGAAGAAGAAGAAAAATAAGGAGGAGAAGAAGAAGAAGAAGAAGAGGAAGAGGAAGAGGTAGAAGAAGAAGAAGAAGAAGAAGAAGAACAAGAAAAAGAAAAGCAATAAGAAGAAGAAGAAGAACCAGAAGAAGAAGAAGAAGACAAAGTAGAAGAAGAAGAAGAAGAATAAGTAATAGTAGAAGAAGAAGAAGTAGAAAAAGAAGAAGAAGAAGAAGTAATTGAACAAGAGGAAGAGGAAGAAGAGGAAGAAAAAGAAGAAGAAAAAGATGAAAAAGAAGAAGTGGAAGAAGAAGAAAAAGAAAAAATTGATAAGAGAAGAAGAAGAAGAAGAAGTACAGGAAGAAGAAGAAGAAGAAAAAGAAGAAGAGGGCGAAAAACGGGACGAAAAACAAGATCATGAGAAAGAAGAAGAAGAAGAAGAAGAAGAGGAAGGCGAAGAAGAAGAAGAAGTGGAAGAAGAAAAAGATGATGATGATGATGAAGTAGAAGAAGAAGAAGAGGAAGAAAATGTTGAAGAAGAAGAAGTTGAAAATAAGAAAAAGAAAAAGAAGAAGATAAAGAATAAGAATAATAATAATAATAATAAAGAAAAAAAAAAAGATGAAAAAGAAGAAGAAGAAGAAGATGATGATGATGAAGAAGATGAAGATGAACAAGACTAAGAAGAAGAAGAAAAGGTAGAAGAAGATGAAGAAGAACAAGAAGAAAAGAAGAAGAAGAAGAAGAAGAAGAAGAATTAGAAGAAGAAGGAGGAGAAGAAGAAGGAGAAGACAAAGAAGAAGAAAGAGAAGAAGTGTTAGGAGGAGGAGAAGAAGAAGTAGAAGAAGAAGAAGAAGATGGGAAAGCAAAGCTAGAAGAAGAAGAAGATGAGGAAGAAGAAGAAAAGGAAAAAAGAAGAAGAATAACAAGGGGAAGAAGAGGAGGAAGAACAAGAAGAAGAAAATGAAGCAGAAGAAGAGGAATCAGAAGAAGAAGAAATTAAAAGAAGAAGAAGAAGACAAAGAAGAAGAAGAAGGAGAAGAAGAAGACGAAGAAGAAGATGTAGAAGAAGAAGAAGAAGAAGAAGAAAGACAGGATGAAGAACAAGAATATGGTAAAGAAGACGAAGACAAAGAAGAAGAAGATGAATAAGATGAAGAAGAAGAAGAAGAAAAGAAGAAGAAGAACAACGAGATGAAGAAGCAAAAGTAAAAGAAGAAGAAGAGGAAGAAGAAGGAGAATAAGAATAAGAAGAAGGAAGAAGAAAAAGAATTAGAAGAAGAAGTGGAAGTAGTAGTAGTAGAAGAAGATGAAGAAGAAATAGAAGATGAAGAGCAAGAAGAAGAAGAAGAGGAAGAAGTAGAAGAAGAAGAAGATGGTGAAGGAAAAGAATAATAAGAAGTAGAAAAAGAAGAAGAAGACGAAAAAGAAGAAGAATAAGATAGAGATGGAGTAGAAGCAGAAGAAGAAGAAGTAGAAGAAGAAAAAGTCGTATTAAAAGAAGAAGAAGAAGTAGAAGTAGAAGAAGAAGAAGAAGAAGTAAAAGAGGTTGAAGAAGAAGAAGAGGATAAAGAAGAAGAAGAAGAAGCACAAGTAAAAAAAGATGGTG
>JAIUJO010000086.1:5000-90000 GCA_023846275.1 Vanilla planifolia | reverse complement strand
GAGGAGAAGAGGAAGAAGTAGAAGAAAAAGACGAAAAAGTAGAAGGAGAAGAAGAAGATTAAGCAAAAGAAGAACAAAAGGAAGAAGAAAAGGAGGTAGAGAAAGAAAAAGAAGAAGAAGAAGAAGAAGAAGAAGAAGAAGATGAAGAAGATGAAAAAGTAGCAGAAGAAGTAGTAGTTGTAGTAGTAGAAGAAGAAGAAGAAGAAAAAGAAGGAAAAGAAGAAGAAGAAAAAAGAGAAACAAAAGAAGAAGAAAGAAAAGAAAAAGAAAAAGAAGAAGGTGAGGAAGAAGAAGAAGAAGAATGTAAAGAAGAAGAAGATGAAGTAGTAGGAGCAGAAGAAGGGGAATAAGAAGAAGAAGAAGAAGAAGAAGAAAAAGAAGAAGAATAGAAGTGGAGGAAGAAGTTGTAGTAGAAGAAGAAGAAGAAAAAGAAGTAGAAGAAGAAGTAGAAGCAAAAGAAAATGAAGAAGAAGAACAAGAAGTAGAAGTAGTAGAAGAAAAAGAAGAAGAATAAGAAGAAGAAAAGGAGGAAGAGGAAAAACAAGACGATGGAGAAGTAGATGAAGAAGAAGTAGATGAACTAGAAGAAGAAGAAGAAGAAGAGAAGGAAGAAAAAGAAGGAGAAGAAGTTTGAGAAGAAGAAGAAGAAGAAGAAGAAGTAGAAGAAGAAGGCAAATGAGAAGAAGAAGAAAAAGAGGAAGAAGAAGAAGAAGAAGTAGAAAAAAAGGAAGAAGAATAAGAAGCAGATGAAGAAGAAGAAGAGGAAGAAGAAGAAGAAGGTTTTCATAATGAGATGATGAAGAGGAAGAATTTGAAGAAGAAGATGCAGCAGAAGAATAAGTAAAAGGAGAAGAGGAAGAAGAAGAAGAAGAAGTAAGACAAGAAGAAGAAGTGGAAGTAGAAGAAGAAGAAGAAGTAGGAGAAGAAGAAGAAGTGGAAGTAGAAGAAGAAGTAGTAGGAGAAGAAGAAGTGGAAGTAGTAGAAGAAGAAGAAGAAGATTATGATGAAGAAGAAAAGAAGAAGCACAAGAAGAACAAGAAGAGGAAGAAGAAGAGGAAAAATGACAGGAGGAGCAGGAGGAGGAAAAGGAAGAAGAAGAAGAAGAAGAAGAGGAAGAAGTGGAATATGAAGAAGTAGATGAAGTTGAAAACTAGAAGTTGTAGAAGAAGAAGAAGAAGAAGAAGAAGATGAAGAAGAAAAAGGAGAAGCCGAGGCAGAAGAGGAAGAAGAGGAAGAAGAAGAAGAAGAAGAAGAAGAAGGAGAAAAAGAAGAAGAAGAAGATGATGAATAAGAGGAATAAAAAGAAGAACCAGAAGTAGAAAAAGAAGAAGAAGAAGAAGAAGAAGAAGAAGCGAAAGAAGAAGAAGAAGAAGAAGAAGAAATAGAGAAAGAAGAAGTAGAAGAAGAAGAGAGAGTAGTAAAAGAAGAAGAAGAAGAAGAAGGAGAAGAAGAAAGAAAAGATGTAGCAGAAGAAGAAGGAGAAGAAGAGGAAGAAGAAAAAGAAGAAGATTATCAAAAAAAAGGAGAAGTTGAAGGAAAAGAAGTGGAATGATAATAAAAAAAAGAAGAAGTAGAAGATGAAGAAGCAAAAGAAAAATAAAAACAAGATGAAGAAGGTGAAGGAGAAGTAGAAGAAGAAGAAGAAGATGATGATGATGATGAAGAAAAGAAAGAAGAAGAAGAAGTAGAAATAAAGAATAAGAAAAAAAAGAGCAAGAAGATGAAGAATAAGAAAAAGAAGAAGAACAAGAAAAAGAAGAAGAACAAGAAAAAGAAGAAGAAGAAGCAGAAGAAGAAGAAGAAGAAGAAGAAAAAGACACAAAAGAAGAAGAAGAAGAAGGAGAAGAAGAAGTAGTAGAAGGAGAAGACGATGACAAAGAAGAAGAAGAAGTAGAAAAATAACAAGGAGTGGAGGAAGAAGATAAATAAGAAGAAGGTGGGTAAGAAGAAGATGATGAAGAAGAAGAAAAGGAGCTGAAAAAGAAAAAAAAGTAAAAAGAGAAGAAGAGAAAAAGAAGATGAAGAATAAGAAGAAGAAGAGAAGAAGAAGAACAAGAAGAAGTAAGAGAAGAAGAAGATGTTGAAGTAGAAGTAGAAGAAGATGAGGAAGAAGAAGAAGAATAAGAAATAAAAGAAAAATAAGAAGAGGAAGAAAAAGGGAATGAAGAAGAAAAAGAAAAAGAAGATAAAGAAGAAGAAAAAGAAGAAGAATCAAAGGAAGAAGAAGATAATGAAGAAGAAGTAGAAGAAGAAAAAGAAGAAGAACAAGAAGAAGAGGAAGAAGAAGCAGAATAAAAAGAAGAAGTAGAAGAAGAGGACAAAGAATTAGAAGAAGAAGATGTAGAAGAAGAAGAATAATAATGAGAATAAGAAGAAGAAGAAGAAGAAGAAGAAGAAGAAATAGAAGAAGAAGAAGAAGAAGAAGTAGAAGAAGAAGATGCAGAAAAAAGAAGTTGTAGAAGAAGAAGAAGATGTAGAAGAGGAAGGTGAAGGAGAAGGAGAAGAAGAAAAAGGAGAAGAAGAAAGAGAAGAGGGAGAAGAGGATGAAGAAGAAGAAGAAGAAGAAGATGAAGGAGAGGAATAAGAAGAAGAACAAGAAGCAGAAAAAGAAGGACAAGAAGAAGAAGAAGAAGAAGAAGAAGAAGAGGAAGAAGAAGAATAAGAAGAAGAAGAAGAAGAAGAAATAGAAGATGAAGTAAAAGAAGAAGAGAAAGAAGAAGAAAGAGAAGAAGAAAGAGAAGAAGAGGAAGAAGAAGAAGAAGAATAAGAAGAAGAAGAAGAAGATGTTGTAGAAGAAGAGGAAGAAGAAGAATAAGAAGAAGAACAAGAAGATGTCGTAGAAGAAGAAGAAGAAATAGAAGGTCAAGTAAAAGAAGAAGAGGAAGAAGAAGAAAGAGAAGAAGAAGAAAGAGAAGAAGAGGAAGAAGAAGAAGAAGAAGAATAATGAGAAGAAGAAAGAAAAGATGTAGCATAAGAAGGAGAAGAAGAGGAAGAAGAAGAAGAAGAAGATGATGATGAAAAGAAGGAGAAGTAGAAGGAGAAGAAGTGGAATAATAATAGTATGAAGGAGAAGAAGAAGTAGAAGAGGAAGAAGATGAAGAAGAAAAAGAAGAAGATGAAGAGAAGAAGAAGAAGATGAAAAAGAAGAAGCAAAAGAAGGGGACAAAGAAGAGGTGGAAGAAGAAGAAGAAGAAGAAGAAGAAAAACAAAAATATGAAGAAAATGATGAAGAATAATGAGAAGAGGAAGAAGAAGAATAAAAAGATGAAGAAGAGAAGAAGAAGAAGAAGATGGAGAAAAGTTAGAAAAAGAAGAAAAAGAAGAAGAAGAACAAAAACAATAGGAAGAAGATCAATAAGAAGAGAAAGAAGAAAAAGAAGAAGAAGAAGAAGTAGAAGAAGTAGAAGTAGTATGAGAAGAAGAAGGAGAAGAAGAAGAAGAAAAAGAAGATGATGATGATTTCAAGAAGAAGAAGAAGAAGAAAAAGAGTAAGTTGTATAAGTAGAAAAGAAGCAGAATAAGCAGAAGTAGTAGTATTAGAAGAAGAAGAAGATGAAGAAGAAGAAAAGAGAAGAAGAAGAACAAGAAGTAGAAGAAGAAGAAAAAAAAGAAAAAGTAGAAAAAGGAAAGGAAGAAGAAGAATAAGAGGAACAAGAAGAAAAAGAAGAAGAAGAAGAAGATACGAAAGTAGGAAAAGGAGTAGAAGAAGAAGAAAAACTAGAAGAAGAAGTGTAAGAAGAAGAAGTAGTAGTAGTAGTAGTCGAAGAAGAAGAAGACAAAGAAGAAGAAGAAGAAGAAGAAGAAGAAGAAGAAAAAGAAGAAGAAGAATAAGAAGAAGATGACAATAAAGAAGAAGATGAAGAAGAGTAAGAAGAAGCAGCAGAATAAGAATAAGAATAAGAAGAAGAAGAAGAAAAGGAAGAAGAAGAAGAACAAGAACAAGAACAAGAACAAGAAGAAGTAGAAGAAGAAGAAGCACCAAAAGAAGAGCAAGAACAAAAAGAATAAGAGGAATAAGAAGAAGAAGAAGAAGAAGAAGAAGAAGGAGAAGAAGAAGAAGAAGAAGAAGGAAGAAGAAGAAGAAGAAGAAGAAGAAGAAAAAGAAGATGAAATAAGGACAAGAAATAGAAGATGAAGAAAAAGAAAAAGAAGGAGAAGAATAAGAAAAGGAAGAAGGAGTTAAAGTTAAAGAAGAAGAAGAAAGAGAAGCAGAAGAAGAAGTAGAAAAGGAAAAATTAGTAGCACAAGAAGGAGAAGAAGAAAAAGGACCAGAATAAGAAGAGGAAGAAGAAGAAGAAGAAGAAGAAGCAAAAGAACAGGAAGAAGAAGAGGAAGAAGAAGAATAAGAAGAAGAAAAAGATGATGATGATGATGAAGTAGAAGACATAGAAGAAAAGAAGAAGTAGAAGAAGAAGCAGAAGAAGAAGCAGAAGAAGAAGAAGAAGACGAACAAGTAGAAGAAAAAGAAGAAGAAGAAGAATAAGAAGAAGAAGAAGAAGAAGAAGAAGAAGAAGAAGAAGAAAAAGAAGAAAAAGAAGAGGAAGAAGAAGAAGAAGAAGAAGAAGAAGAAGAAGAAGAACAATAATAAGAGGGAGATGAAGAATAAGAAGAAGTAGAAGAAGAATTACAAGAAGAACAAGAAGAAGAGGAAGAAGAAGAGGAGGAGGAAGAAGAAGAAAAAGGTAAGAAGAGGAAGAAAAAGAAGAAGAAGTAGATGAAGAAGAAATGGAACAAGAAAACAAAGAAGTAAAAGAAGAAGGAAAAAGAAGAAGAAGAAGAAGAAGAAGAAGAAGACGAAGAAGAAGATGAATAGGAACAAGTAGAAGAAGAAACAGAAGAAGGGGGAGAAGAAGAAGAAGAAGAAGAAGAAGTAGAAGAAGAAGAAAAAGAAGAAGAAGAAGTAGTAGTAGTAAAAGAAGAAGAAGAAGTAGTAGAAGAAGAATAATAATAAGAAGAACAAGAACAAGAAGAAGAGGAAGAAAAAGAAGAAGAAGAAGAGGAAGAAGAGGAAAATGAACTGGACGAAGTAGGGGAAAATGAATTGGACGAAGAAGAACAAGAAGAAGAAATGCAAGAAGAAGGAGAAGAAGAAGAAGAAGAAGAAGAAGAAGAAGAAGAAGAAGAAGAAGAAGTAGAAGAAGAAGAAGAAGAAGAAGAGGAAGAAGAAGAAGAAGAAGAGGAAGAAGAAGAAGAAGAAGAAGAAGAACAAAAAGAAGAACAATAAAAGTAGTAGAAGAAGAAGAAGAAAAAGATGATGATGATGATGAAGATGTAGAAGAAAAAGAACAAGAACAATAAGAAAAAGTTGTAGAAGAAATTTAAGAAGGAGAAGTAGACGAGCAAGAAGAAGAAGAAGAAACCAAAGAAGAAATAGAAGAGGAAGAAGAATAGGAGGAGGAGGAGGATAGGGAAGAAGATGATGATGAAGAAGAAGAAGAAGGAAGAGAGGAAGAAGTAGAAGCAAAAGAAGAAGAAGAAGAAGAAGAAGAAGAAGAAGATGATGATGAAGGAAAAGAAGAAGATGAAAAAGAGAATGAAGAAAAAGAAGAAGAAGAAGAAGAGGAAGAAGAAGAAGTGCTAGCAGAAGAAAAAGAATAAGGAGAAGAAGAAGAAGAAGAAGAAGAAGTAGAAGAAGAAAAAGATGAAGAAGAAGTTGAAGAAGAAGAAGAAGAAGTTGTAGAAGAAGGAGAAGAAGAAAAAAATGAAGAAGAAGAAGAAGAAGAAAAGTACAAGAGTAAGATGTAGAAGAGGAATAAGAAAAGGAAGAATGAGAAGAAGGTAGAAGAAGAAGTAGAAGTAGAAGAAGAAGAGGAAGAAAAACAAAAAGTAGTAGAACTAGAAGACAAAGATCTAAAAGAAAAAGAGGAAGAGGAAGTAGAATAAGAAGAAAAAAGAAAAAGAAGAACAAGAACAAGAACAAGAAGAAGAAAAAGAAGACGATAATGAAGAAGAAGAAGAAGCAGAAGAAGAAGAAGAAGAAAAAGAAGAAGAAGAAAAAATGTTAGAAGAAGAGGAGGTAGTGGATGAAGAAGAAGAAGAAGATGATGATGATGAAGAAGTAGGAGAAGAAGAAGAAGAAGAAGAAGAAGTAGTAGTAGTAGTAGTAGTAGAAGTGGTAGAAGTACTAAAATAAGAAGAAAAAAAGAAGAGGAAGAAGAGGGAAATGGAGAAGAAGAGGGAAAAGAAGAAGATGAAGAAGAAGTAAAAGAAGAAGAAGGAGAAGAATAAGTAGAAGAAGAGGGAGAAGAAGAAGGAGAACAAGAAGAAGCGGTAGAAGAAGAAGAAGAAGAAGAAGAATAAGAAGAAGAAGTAGAAGAAGAATAAGAAGAAAAAGTAGAAGAAGAAGAAAGAAATGGAGAAGTGGAAGAAGGAGAGGAAGAAGGAGAAGAAGAAGAAGAAGGAGAAGATGATGGAGAAAATGTAGAAGATGAAGACGAAGAAGAAGGGGACGAAGAAGAAGGGGAAGAAGAAGAAGAAAAAGCACTAGAAGAAGAAGAAGAAGAAGAAGAAGAAGAGGAAGAACAACCAGAACAAGAAGATGAAAAGGAAGAAGAGGAAGAATAAGAATAAGAATAAGGAGAAGAAGATTAAAAAGAAGATGAAGAAGAATATGAAGAAGAAAAAGAAAAGTAGAAGAAGAAGAAGAAGAAGTAGAAGAAGAAGAACAAGAATTATAATAATAATAATAAGAAGAAGAAGACAAGGTAAAAGAAAATATGGAGGAAGAAGAAGACGAAGAAGAAGAAGAAGTTGAAGAAAAAGAAGAAGAAGAAGAAAAAGAAGAAGATGAAGATGAAGCAGAAGAAGAAGAAGAGGAAGAAGAAGAATAAGAAGAAGAAAAGATGATGATGATGATGATGATGAAGATGTAGAAGAAGAAGAAGTAGTAGAACAAAAAGAAGAAGAAGAAGAAGAAGAAGAAGAAATGAAGAGGAAGAAGAAGAAGGACAACAACAACAAGAAGGAGATGAATAAGAAGAAGAAGTAGAACAAGAATCAGAAGAAGAAGAATAAAAGGAAGAAGAAGAGGAAGAAGAAGAAATAGAAGAAGAAAAAGAAGGTGAGGAAGAAGAAGAGAAAGAAAAAGACGAAGAAGAAGAAGTAGACGAAGAAGAAAAAGAGCAAGAACACGATGAAGTAAAAGAAGAAGAAGTAGAAGAAGAAGACGATGACGATGATGAATAGGAAGAAGAAGAAGAAGATAAAGCAGAAGAAGAAATAGGAGAAGAAGAAGAATAATAAGAAGTAGTAGAAGAAGAAAATGTAGTAGTAGTAATAGTAGAAGAAGAAGAAGAGGAAGTAGAAGAAGAAGAATAATAATAAGAAGAACAAGAACAAGAAGAAAAGGAAGAAAAAAAAGAAGAAAAAGACGAAGAATAGGAAAATGAACTGAACAAAGAAGAAGAAGAAGAAGTAGAAGAAGACGTGGAAGAAGAAGAAGAAGAAGTGGAAGAAGAGAAAGAGGAAGAAGAAGAAGATGAAGAAGTAGAAGAACTAGAAGACGAAGAAGAAGATGAAGAAGATGAAGATGAAGATGTAGAAGAAGTAGAACAAGAAGAAAATGGAAAAGTAGTAGAAGAAGTAGACGAGTCAGAAGAAGAGGAAGAAACCAAAGAAGAAGTAGAAGAGAAAGAAGAACATGAATAGTAGAAGGAGGAGGAAGATGAAGAATAAGAAGAAGAAGAAGCAGAAGAAGAAGAAGAAGAAGAAGAAAGAGAGAATGAAGAACAGGAAGAACTAAAAGCATAGGAGGAAGCAAAACAAAAAGAAGATGAAGAAGAAGAAGGAGAAGAAGAATAAAATGAGGATTAAGTAGAAGAAGAATAAGATGATGATGATGATGATGAAAAAGAACAAGAAGAAGTAGAAGAAGAAATAGAAGAAGAAGAAGAAGAATAAGAAGAAGAAGAAGAAGTAGTTGAAGAAGAAGAACAAGAAGAAATGTAGAAGAATAAGAAGTAGAAGAAGAATAAGAAAAGAAAAAAGAAGAAGAAAGAAGAAGAAAGAAGAAGAAGAAGTAAAAGTAGAAGAAGTAGAAGTAAAAGAAGAAGAAGAAGAAGAAAAAGAAGTAGAAGTAAAAGCAGAAGAAAAAGAAGAAGAAGAAGTAGAAGAAGAAGAAGAAGAAGAAGAAGAAAAAGAAGTAGAAGAAAAAGAGGAAGAGGAAGTAGAAGAAGAAGAAGAAGAAGAAGAAGAAGAAAAAGAAGAAGATGATGATGATGAAGAAGAAGAAGAAGAAAAAAGGTAGAAGAAGAGGAGGAAGTGGATGAAGAAGAGGAAGAAGAAAAAGAAGAAGAAGAAGGAGAAGAAGATGAAGAGGAAGAAGAAGAAGTAGTGGAAGAAGAAGAAGAAGATAAAGCAAAAGTAGTAAAAGAAGAAAAAAAAAAGAAGAAGATGAAGAAGTGGAAAAAGGAGAAGAAGAAGAAGAAGAAGAAGAAGAAGAAGAAGAAGTAGCAGAAGAAGAAGGAAAAGAAGAAAGGGAAAGAGAAGAAGAAGAAGAAGAAGAAGTAGATATAGAAGAAGAGGAAGAAGAAGAAGAAGAAGAAGGGGATGAAGAAGTGGAAGAAGAAGAAGAAAAAGAAGAGGTAGTAGTAGAAGAAGAAGAGGTAAAAAAGGAAGTAGAAGAAGTAAAGGAAGAGGAGGAAGAAGAAGATGAAGAAGAAGAATTAGAAGGAGAATAAGAATAAGAACAAGAGGAAGAAGAAGAAGAATAAGAATAAGAATAAGAAGAAGAAAAAGAAGAGGAAGAGAGAAAAAAGAGAAGAAGAAGAAGAAGCGTAAGAAGAACAAGTAGAAGAAGAAGAAAGAAAAGTACAAGTTGAAGAAGAAAGAGAGGAAGAAGGAGGAGAAGAAGAAGGAGAGGATGAAGGAGAAAAAGAAGAAGAGGAAGGCGAAGAAGAAGGGGACGAAGAAGATAGCAAAGAAGAAGAAGAAAACACAGAAGAAGAAGGAGATGAAGAAGAAGAAGAAGAGGATGAAGAGGAGGTGGAAGATGAAGAGGAGGAGGAGGAGGAAGAAGAAGAAGAAGAAGAAGAAGAAGAAATGGAAGAAGAAGAAGAATAAGAAGAAGAAGAAGAATAAGAAGAAGGAGATGAAGAAGAAAAAGAAAATTAGAAAAAGAAGAAGAAGGAGAAGGAGAAGAAGGAGAAGAAGAAGAATAAGAATAAGAAGAAAAAGATGAAGAAGAAGAATAAGAGGAAAAAGAATAAGAAGTAGAAGAAAAAGAGGTAGAAGAAGTAGTAGTAAAAGTAAAAGAAGAAGATCAAGAAGAAGATAATGAAGAAGTAGTAGTAGTAGTAGTAGTAGAAGAAGAAGAAGAAGAAGAAGAAGATGATGATGATGATGATGATGAAGAAGAAGAAGAATAAGTACTAGTAGTAGTAGAAGAAGAAGGAGATGAAGAAGAAGAAGAAGAAGGAGAAGAAGAAGAAGAAGAAGAAGAAGGGGAAGAAGAAGAAGAAGATGAAAAAAAAGGAGATGAAGAAGATGATGAATATGAGGAAAAAGAAGAGAAAGAAAAAGAAGCAGAAGAAGTAGAAGAAGAAGAAGAAGAGGAAGAAGAAGAATAAGAAGAAGAGGAAGACGGTGAAGAAGAAAAAGAAGAAGCAAAACAGGAAGTTGAAAAAAAAGTAGTAGAAGAAGAAGAAGAAGAAGAAGAAGAAAAAATAGGTGAGGTAAAAGAAGAACAAAAAGAAGGTGAAGAAGAAGAAGATGAAGAAGAATTAGAAGAAAGGGAAGAAGAAGAAGAAGTAGAAGAAGAAGATGAAGAATTGGAAGAAGTAGTAGTAGAAGAAGAAGAAGAAGAGGAAGAAGGAAAAGAAGAAGAAGAAGAAGAAGATGATGAAGAAGAAGAAGAGGTGGAAGATGAAGAAGAGGTGGAAGATGAAGAAGTAGTAGTAGTAGTTTTGACTCCTTAATCTCACAAAAATATAAAGGGGTGAACTAGGAGATTCAATAGGGATTTTTTGAATTATGCTATTAAATTGACTAGTGGTAGTAAAAAAATATGAATGAAATAATAAAGTAAATCTTGTAAACTAATAGCATTATATATTTTAACTACTATAATGAGATCATCATCTACCAATAACTTAATATCCATTTTCTGATATTGTGATTAATTTGATGCTTACTATGACTAATTGAAGTAACACACTTTCTTATGCAAAAGAAACATGACAACACCTAAACTTCTTTCACATCATGTAATCTAATACTCTATGAGAAAATGTTGATCACCTGAACCATCCCTTTAAGGTTTTAAGGCTCCTTAACAACCATAAGTACTGCCCTAAAAGGCATTTAACATTATGTAATTCATTAACGTGCAAAACGTGCAAATATTCTCTCTTTGAACTATTTATATAATGGCTTCTTAGCAATTCTAAAGATTTTTACTCTATAATCTAACTCTTCTATTATAGGCTTATGCATTGATGCATAACTACTATTGGACAAAGAAGTAAGGTAACTAAAGTGTCTATCTCTTAAGTGAGTATGGATAATAAAAGGCCTATTATGTCTAAATGCCTTACAATTTTCCCAAAATCATAAATGAATAAGTTAAAAAAGTTTAAGCCATTTTTTCATACTGATTATATATAAGACCATGCCTATCAATGCTAACATAATGTCTACATGGTCTTGAATTTTACCAATAGAATAATTAAATATTTAGTTGATTATCTTTACAACAAAGTCTGGGTCACACTAGTATCACTAATGAACTTTATTACTCTAAAGTAACCTTAGTCATCATACCCATCTAATGGCCCCTCTAGAGCTGCCATGAATTCCATAGATCACCATTTAAGTGCCATCGTATGGCTTAAGAACATAAATAAAAGCACTTTTGGTGTTGCCCAAACTACCAACTAAACTTAAGGGTGGCCAACATCATTATTTTATTACTTCTTTAATAGAACTAGCACATTCCAATGTCTAATTAAAATGTGCATAAAGCTTCATTGATAGTGTATACTTAGCATATTAAAAGGACATTCTATTATAGCTTTCTATTCTATAGATTATTTTTATGCCATTGAGCTTGATTCCAAGTCTAAGCTTATCAACATAATCATATCCAAAGACCTTAAATTTTCTAGTTAACTTTATTAAGGATTGTTAATTATCCATAAACATTTACTTTAATGTCTAGCCTCTTCGTTAATAATTATTCTAAGGATTTAAAGAAAGCTCTCGAAGGCTTCCCAACAAAGAACCAAGCACTACACACACCTTAGAAGCTATATGAGTTCTCGTATATGTTGAGGCAATTACTCCAATCACTTAGCCATGAAAGGGTTCCATGCTTCCCAAGCATACCCAAGAGAAGGGACACTTGGCTAACACATTTTCCAAACTTTTGGGTTGTCTTTCCACACACACAACAATAATTTACCAATTAAGCTAAGGTTCAAACCATATCAGTTAGAATTTCAAATACACACATTTTTACCTTCTAATGTTATCAACTAAGATTGTCAGTAATTTCAAATACAATCTTAGTGATGCACATCAAATATACGATTCAAAAATTAAATTTATATGCTAACATAGAACTAAATCTCAATTTTACAAATCCCTTGGTTTGTTATGCCTTGAAACTCTTTGTCACTACATGCAATAACTAAGAAGTGAATGTTACATTAGATCTATATTGACAAACATCAATTTTATTATGAAAGTAGAAGAACTTTAGAAGGGATCTTAACTTCTAGCAAGATATAGTAATAAAACAAGACTATCTTTTCTAAGTTATTGATTACATTAAATAAAGTTTTCTTCTCCATTGTTTTCCAATTTTTTAACAATTGTCATGATAATCCATGCTTGTGGCATACATGCTTTGACAACCGACAAGGCAAAAGAGGTAACATGGTTTTTTATTCCACATGATATTTTCTAAGTTAAAGTGTGATTTGCATCAACAAATATTTTAAATTCATCTTCTAACCATATTTATAAACAAATCAAAACATGAAACATAATTATGGAAACTACTTTGCATTCACATGAAAAATGCTAATTTACTTTTTTGGCATGGTTCCACTATAAATATTACATAAGAAACAATGATAATTGACTCATTTATTTACAAACAAATCCTCATTTGTCATGGGTAGAAGGAATTTTCTCTTTCCTAAGCGAGGTTCTTTAAGAAGAATAATTAGCTTTTATCACAATCAAATTTTCATGGTTTCATATGTATTTTGACAAAGTAATTCCTTTTTATATTAGCTTAGATCTTAACTAAATATATAGTATGAACTCAAAGGTCATCCTATGTAGAATAAGTATACAGAGAGTTCTCCTTAGTTAAAACTTTTCTTACATAAAAGCTTGAACTCTACTTGTTTGTCTCTTAACTCGCTTTTCTACTTGACATCTCCTTAGTTCATTTCTCTAAATTCCCCTTTTATGGTTAGATTTTCTTAAACCATTACAAAAATATGTTAAGAGCTCACATAAACTTGGCCGCATCCCCTTAAACAAAGGATTTAGTTTAAGATAATCCAATTTTTGGTTAGGGGAGCATTAATTTACCCTTTTTAATTAACCCTCTTCTAATTAGATGTTTTAGGATAGATACATCAAGCTCCTAAAATTATGAATCTATGTAAGATATGGCTAATAAATCTTCTTCTCTTATATATATATATATATATATGTGCATGTGTGTGTGAGTGTGTGTGTGTGTGTGTGTGCGCGAGTGCGTGTATACTCTTTTGATCATCTTTTCTATAACTATCGACTCCAATTTTTCTGGAATCTTATCCATATCTTATAAGACATTCATGGTTCGCTAAGAATAGGGACAAACTTTATTGTAAGTCAAGTCATGTCATTCTACCATTTTTCCATTTTTAGAAATTGAGACATCAAAATTCAATATTCAATATTAAACATTCTTTTATTCAAATTTTAAAATATTTAAATTCGAAATTTTAATTCACAAGGAAGCATATACCTTAGTGAACTAAATAGCAATTATATTTCTAAGACTGTTGTGGCTAACATAAAATTTGTCAATTAAAAGCAACTAAGAGCAATAACAACTATTATCTTCCCTTTTGTTTTCATTAAAATAATTATAATGAAAATAGTTATCCAATGTCAATTAAGTGTAACAATGATAGTTGGAATTCAAATTAATATTGATTATTTCTTTTCTTATAACGAAGGCTTTAGGACTTTCAAAGTTATAATGTGCCTCTAAATTAAATAAAACCCATTTTATTACCATAGTATGTATTCTTGAATACAAGATTCTTGATGTCATTCTTCTCCACTAATATTTTGATAATGTGTTTTAAAGTATCTATCAAGACTATATAACAACAAAAGTTTAGCTAAAAATGTAGACAGTTTATATTGCATGAATGGATAAACAAATCAAGATGACATTTACCAATTGTTAAGAAAGATAAAAATCTTACTAATTAAATCTCAATATATCAAAAATAGAAATTGTTTTATTGAATCACATGTTAAATTAATTCATATATTAAAATAATCATAAAATAACGTGATGAAAAATATAGTTGATTGATTTATTACATAGCTAACTATTAAAAGGAGTTCAGGAAAGGGTTGTAGTGAATAAGAGATATGGAGGTTTAGGCTTAATAAGGAATTGGTGTTGCTCATATTTTTTAAGAGAATCTTACTTATAAATTTGATAATATTAGAGCTCATAAAAAGAATTTACTTCTATGATAATTGGAGGAATAGAACGTAAACTAGAGGGTGCTCCAGAATCCTTTTGATTGCTAATTCAAGAGCTTTTATTTTAGCTTTGGAACTAAATCATTACTTTATATCTTAAAATAACTTCAAGATAAAAAAAATTCAAGTTTGATCTAAATAAATGATTTAATAAGAACTTTTATTTTTTTATGATAAATTAATATAAGCATCAAGAACTTCAAAATGGACAAATTTCCCATCAACAAGTTAGGGCTTAGGTAGATAGAGTCCTACCTATTAAAGAGATAGCTTGGGAGGTGACAAAATCATATACTTTTCATTGCTAAACAAATAAACTAAAGAAAGATGTTTATCATGTGAAATAAATTTTTAGGCTCATAAAAAATGGGATTTGTTCTTTTGGTAATTACCAAGAAATCGAAGCTAATTCAAAAGAATAAAAATCTTATGAAGAATGGGGGTGTACTTTGTTGGTTCTCAGATTAGAAGGTACAAAATCAAATAAATAAAACTCACATGCTTAATGACTCATGTGTGCTACTAGAAATGTCTTTCTAGTTATATTGTGAATCTGTAGATAAACCCTTTAGAGAATTAGAAAATCTAGCATATTGCTAAATTTGATTTGATCAAAATTTCCATTTGATAGAGTCAAACTAAGAAACTATCATCCTAATAACCTTAATTAAGATATTTCAACTCCAACATTAATCTTAGAAGCAGAAATATGAAGCTCAAAATTATACGATAAACACTTCAAAAGATTATTTGATCCATTGTCTTGAAAGGAGAAACATGAAAATCATGAAAAAATATAATTTATTGTGGAATTATAAATTCCACTTTGGCATGGCTGTTATCTTATATATCACAAATATGATTCAGGTGACACAATGACATAACCATCAGGGTTAGTTGGGTCTAAAAGATATCAAACATAACAATAAAATATCAAAAAAGAAATCTTCTACAAGATATCTCTTTTAAATAATTAATCATTTTATTAAATGGAAACGACTCACAATTTCAAATTCCTATTTTCTTGGTAAAGAAACCATGACCATAAAAGAGTAAAATGTTAAAGAAGTAGAGCACAAAGAAAATAATAAGAATGAATCAATGAAAGGATGGCCTTTACACAACTTTAGTAAAGTGTTGCTTTTTGTAGGTTTCTTTAAGAATGTTTAAAAACAAGAATAGTCCATTTATTTATTTGGTGTAACATCATGAGCGAAATGGGAGGAAACTTTCACATTTGATTATGTGTGCGTGTGTGTGCATGTTTTTCTGTATTTTTTCATGGCCAAGATTCCTATAAGACTCTATCTCAATTTGTTTTGCTAGCCCCACAAATAAAAAAACTACTTATGATTATAAGATTCATTCCAATAAGAAATACAATCTTGGAATAAAAACATCCATCATTTTGTACTACTCCAAGTTTCAAGAAATTTTGAATCGAGAAATCATAGGGGGGTCAAATGTGATTAGTCATCAATCAACCAATTTGGATTTAGAAATTGTTATAAATATTTTGATTGTAAAATGAAAGGAATTAAAAAAAACTTGCAAGAACTTAATATGAATAAGAAGATAAAAAAGAAGTGGAAAGGATTTTTTTGCTAGTTCCATTGATTTAGATAAACATTTTACTCAAATAAATATAGAACTAAAATAGATGGTTTTGAGCCTATTAATGACTTTCCCTTCTAAGTTGAAGCTAATCAAATCATTCAAATAGATAGGGGTAAATGAATGCGATTATATCTTAAGGAACTACATATAAATATCATCTATCGAAACAATACTCATATTGATGTTTTAATTACATGTAGATTTACTCTTGGGGAATTAGTGATGTGTTAGGCAAGATTGGTATAAGCAGCCATGGGTACACTTCTTGATAATAGGATCCATGGACAACCCATGAGGGATTGTCATAATAGGCTTTACGAGTAATTTTTTGAAATAATTGAATGTAAAGATGGAAGATTTCATGACAATACTTGGTAAATTGGTAGATTCATTTGGCCATTGCTATGGATAATTTGCTTTCATTATGTCAATGTGTAATACTTCAAGAAATAGCAATCGACCTCTTCCAAATATTTTTAATTTATGGTTTAATCTGGCATATCACTTCTAACATAGCTATTTCTAAAAGATAAATTCAAGAAAAAGAACACATTGAATGAAAAATAAATTTAAGTTACGTAGATGTGTCCTATATTGTGGAATTGAGTAAGCAACCAACATATATTAGGCATATAGGCATCTCAACCCATTTTAGTGGAGGGGCATGCTTTTCTTTACACCCATTAGTTTGTATGGGATTCAATGTAGACTTTAATAGGGACCAAATCGATCTGTATGCACCTTTACCTTCAAAAGCTCGAGTAGAAATTCGTTTACTTATGTTTTCTAACATGACTCCCTTTTTTCCAACTGTTGGGGATCTCGTTCATGTAACAACTCAATATATGCTTCTTGACTCTGTATATTATTGATTGAGAATCTCTATCTTATTGATACAAAATGTTATAATCAATATATTAGAGTTGTATAAATGAAAAGAGGGAAACAGTTGATCATAAAGGCTATTAGTATACAAAGGAGAAAGAGCCATACTTTTCTAGTTCTTATGATGCACAATCTTATCATTAAAAATGAATCCATTTGGATAGTCACTTTTGGCTCCAGTGGAAACTAGAGCAATGCATTGTTTACTTGAGAAAAGTTCCATTGAACTTCAATATGAATCTTTTGTAATCATCATAAGGTTTATACACACTATCAATAGTAAGAATTATCAAAAGAGAATCTTGTTTTATATAAGTATAAATGTCTATTGGTCACCTTTTTTTTACGAAATAGATGAAGTGATGTATAGTATATGCTTTTTTCCTGACCTACTCATAAGTTATCGAACTTAAAAATAAAAACTAAGAATTTATTAAATGAAGTTTTTTATGATGCCCAAACTTGTTGGAATTTGCATTTCCTTTTAACATCTATGAGAGCAAAGATTAAGTGATTCTATTGAATCATTATCGTAGTCTCATTTTGGAATCTAACCTAGTGTAATAAGGAGGTCGTTATGGAAGATTGGGTAGATTTTGCCTTTCAAGATAGGATTGTGGATTTAACTACTATGAAAAGCTTTATTAAATGATTAATAGAACATTTGAGAATGTCACATGCATCGAATATCCTAGTTCAATTGAGGACTTTAGGTTTCCAACGAGCTACTGCTATATCTATTCCATTAGAAATTGATGATGATTTGGCCATCCCTACAAAGATATGGTTAGTTCGAAATACTTAACAAAATTGATTTATTTTAGAGAAAACTATCATTATAAGAATGTACATGCGGTTAAAAAGTTATTTTAATATATGGAAAAGTTGCATGCTAGAAGTGAATATTAGAGAAAAAAATGTGTCCTTAGTTTTGGGTGATTATTCCCTCTAAGCTACTCCACTTAATATCCTCATAAAGGTTAGAGCAAATGCATCTTAAGTACATAAATTGGTCGATATATGACGATTAATGTTACATCCGCGACTACAAATGAATGGTTTTCCTATTCAAAAAAATTTACAAGAAAGGCTTTCCTTGATAGAATATATAATTTCTTATTGTAAAGCTTATAGAGAAATTGTATAAACCATGGTATGAACTATAAATGCTTGATATCTCTAGCATAGACTTATTGAAGTACAACAATATGTTCTTTACATGGAACTAGTTATACTATTCAAAGTATATCCATGAGTCCTTAAAATGGGATAAAAGAGCAAATTTTTGTCCAAACACTAATGGGTTGTGTATTAAGAGATAATACATATATTAGTCCATGATGAATTGCTGCTTAAAATCAAGATATTGGAATTGAGCTTGTAAATTAGTCAATAACATTTTGAATACACCCAATACATTTTATGACCCCTTTTATTTGCAAAAATTGTTTGTTAGATTTGTCAATTATGTTATGACGGGAGTCTCACTCATGGGGACCTTGTTGACTTGGTAAAGTTGTAAGCATTATTATGGCTTATTCAATTGGAGAATCATATACTCAAATAACATTAAGAACCTTTCATACTAGTAGAACATTCACAAGTGGTACTACAAAAAATGTACAAGCTCTCTCTAGTGGAAAATTAAAATTTGATGAGTATTTTGTTCATCCCATGCATACAAGACATGACACCATACTTTTATATATTTTGTAGACATGTATTAACTAGAGAGTTAAAGTACTCTAGTAATGTGAATATTCTAACAAAAAGTTTGACTTTAGTTCAAAATGTCCAATATGTAGAATCAAAACATGTGATTACAAAGTTTTTTTCTGAATGTACTTTTCATTTTCAGAGGGTTTGGAAACATATTTTTTCTAAGTTTATAAGAGAAATGAGAAGGCTAACTAATGTATAACATTTGCTAATATATCCATATAGTAATATTTATTTATTATCAAAAATAGTTCATTTATGGAAATTTATAAAAGGTATATGCAAATAAACCATAGTGTCATTTTCCTTTCATAATGATCAAGATCAAGTGAATACCAATTATTTTTTAGAAGAAAGACACATCTTTCCTTCCATGCTTAATAATATTCAAGCAAGAAATAGATTTTCTGAAACATTAGGAAAAAAAGGTAAGGAAACTCTTAACTATTGAAAACTTGATCACATCATATCCAATATTCACAATAATCCCATAAATCCTTATATTTGTCAAGATTGTTTCAACTATTCTGTAGGAAGAAGAGAAGAAATAGAGAGAAAAACTCATTATCAAATTGTAGTTGATAGTTTGGTAATCGTTTCATGTAGTATTGGATACTTTATTAATATATTGACCCTTAGTCTTTGTGCTTTGTTTGATTGTAACAAACTCTAAGAATTTTAAAAAAAATAGTTTAAGTGAATTTTTAAATTTTAAATAAATGATGCTTATGTCTCAGAGAGAACTTAAAATGAAAAAATAAGATAAAATCTCATGAAAATCATCTCAATTAGAGTTATAAATATAAAAAATAATTTAATTTAATTTTAGATATCTTAATTTTATTTTAATTACAATTTAAAATTGATTAAAATCATTCATACAAGGTTCAAAAATTAAATTTTGCTTAAATTATTATTTCAGGAAATTATTAGGATTCTAAAAGTCTAGATCTTATCTTGATTGTTCAAATAATATTTTTATTCATAATCATATTTTTGCAAATCCCTTTTCAATAATTTATTGCAAAAAGTATGTTTTAATCATAATAATTAATTATAAAACTAATAGTTTAATTAAAATAACAAGAAAAAGTTATTTCTAATAAGAACAAAAACTCTCAAATTAAAGTACTATACAAAAATTTATTTAACTGTAGTTATTGTGTGAAAAAAAAATCACGCAAAATTTTCAAACAATTTTGGGTTGATTTATAACTCAAGAATCTAAGCATAACTCATTTTTTGAGCAAAATAGGGGGTAGGCATCCCTGAACAATATACAAAATTCATAATATAGGATAACTCGCATAAAGAAATATTAATCCTTCATTCATTAAATGTGGATCTACAATTTATACCAATTTCACACGAATGTATTCAACATTGGAAAATTGATTTCTTCAATCCAATTGCATAATTACATGGTCAAGTTATCCTAATGTCATCTGTCATTTTAAAGCACTTGTTTTAATCCACCATTCAAACACGTAATTTTGTCATTTCCAATGTTTTGTTCACACCTACAAAGTAAATTTGGATGTAAAATTTCAGTTCAAATCAAATGGTTGAAATCGAATCCGAATTTCCAAAAAGTATTTCTCTAATTGTATTCATCAAATCAAGAAGTCTTCAAGATTTAATGTTTCAGGAGCCTTTCAATCAACTAGCTCCCATGCAACTGCTATTTTAGCAATTACTTCAAGCCATTAGGATTTTTATAATTTAATAATTAATATTATATCATGGTCTTTTTACTTAATTAGTAACAACTAATTGGATAAATCAGAAAGTGTTTTTAGTCATTAACAAATGCTATAAATAAGTGAATTACTTAACCCATTCGACTGATAAAAGTTTTACAAAATATAAAAAACATTTCAAATAACGACATACGTGCCATTTGTAGTAGGCGTTCATTTATTGCTTTCTTATATTGCATTCTTCACTAACAAATAAAAAATCTCTACTTTCTTCTCAAATAAGCTAAGTACTAAAATTCTTTATTTTTAATTGATTTTAATAAAATACTTATGCCCCATTAGGCCTTCATTAAGCATAAGATTTTTATTTGTATTAATTTTATATTTCTGTCACAAAGTTATTTTATTATATTTCTATTTCTTTTTATTAAATTGCTATGCATTTTGAGCAATGGTAACGACGAGTAATGAAACAGTTGGTGGAACAATGGTATGACGAGCGACCTGATAGAGAAGTCGATCTGAAAAAGTTAGTGCTGGTCTTTGTAGGATGTCATGGGTAATGGATCAATGCATGTGGAGCATAGGTCAAATGATGTTTTCTTCAATTGTGTTCAAGTAGGTGCATGGGTTAGCTTAGGTAGTGAAAGTAGTTGTTGAAGGTGTTAGTGTTGGTGACAGATAGCATGGATAATGATAGGAAGGAAACTTAACAAACAAATTCAATTTTAAGTATTTTTGAAGTAATTTTGAAATAGGTAACCTATGAACTTGTGGATCTGGTGCATTGATAAGGAATGTGTGTCTGTGACCATATGGTACTTGCTTATACATCATCCTCCCTGGTGGAAGAGAGCTTAGCTCAGTTGTATCAGGGTGATGAGCATAGTAATGTTCTAACAGGTGTGATGTGATAATTGTAAGTCATCATAAATAAGGTAGGAGTTCTTAATTAGAGGTTTTCCATTCAGGAAACTAAAAATTTTTTAAGTTAATAATTTTTGGCTGAAATTATCTCATGATCTAAAATTTTCTTCACATTATTCTTACTCTTAAGGCTAATATAGTGTTATGGAAAAATTCACTTAGTATGAGAGAATTAAGATCAAATGAGTCATTAGGTATTAGATATAGTACCTTGTTAGAGACTAAATCCTTACAATTAAAGGATGACCTCATCATATACTCTTCTCGCAAATCCAACATATGCATTAGTTCCAAGTTTTTGAATATTCTTAAAATATCTAGCTTCATGAACTTGTAATTTCTTATATCCTATAAGAAGAAACTATTCTCAAATGGCTCTAATGATAATATAATCTCTTTCATAAAATTTGTTAACCATTTTTGAGCATCTACTCTTTTCTTGTATCCTTTATTACCTCAATTAATTTTTTAGATTTTTTTGTAGGTAATAAAGAGATTTTAGTAGCGATAGAAGTTTGATAGACCATTGGTAAGGGAATAATATCAATAAAAGATATTGGCTTGCTAGCATGAGCTTATATAATATGTGATGGTTTTGGTAAGGTGGCGATTAACTCTTTCACTATAAGAAACAAAACTAAGTCTCCTTGATTAAGGGTCTTCTTAAGTTGGTGTAATATATTCAAGCTTAAATTCTTTATCTTTCTTTTTCCATTATCCATGGGCTTAGAAGTTTTTATAGATTTGTTGGGCTTAAGAGATTAAGGTCTCTCATAAAGTGGAGTATGATGTAATGTGATGGCCTACCCTTCATACATAAAGGAATACTTATTTTTGTTATCCTTAAGAGTTATGTCCTTATTAAAAATCCTTGTTGTTCTAAAAATAAGATGTTATACTTGAATAGGTATGGCATCATAAATAACCTTGTCATTATCCTTAATTTTAATGATACATAAATTGTTGCTTAATAGGATAGAGATTTTATCTATCAATGACATAGAGTAAGGGTTTGGATGTTTTAATAAATCTATTATTTGTTTAATAGTAATAGGAGATGTTACAATATTGCAACCACTAATATCAGTAATCATCCAAAATCGTTGTTTTAAATTTTTATGTTTTTATTAAAAGTATTGGTGCACTTTCAGCTGTCTTATGATTATATAACATGAAATTTTTGATATTAACTAACAGCTTCTATGTTAATAATAATAAATCTTTTTAGATAGTTTGCAGTTTTATGTCCCTTTCCATGACACTTAAAATAGGCGATTCCAAATTTTGTGGGCTAGGTTAAAGGAGGATGAAGAAATTTGGATTTTAATGTAGGTTTGGGAGGTCAAGAAACTATGGTAGATGGGGTAGGTAATATTCGAGTGTGAGTGGTTAGGAAATAGGGGTGTGCACCTTCAAAGGAACTGGCTTGTCATATCTCATAAAAAGGAAATTCTACTTCTTTCAGCGTTTCTAGCTATGCAATGAGCATTCTCTAAAATGGTAAAATTTCTCAAGTTAAGCTCTACTAAAACATATTCCTTCAAACCTAGCAAAAAGTAGAAAGAAGCACATTCTTGGCATCATTTATATTACAGCTATGTTTATAATCTTTAAACTTATTAGCGTTCTTTCCAATGGATCTATCATATTAGAAAAACCTTTGTTGTTTATCTTTCATTTTGATATTATAGATTTTAGAAAAACCTATTATGCAACCTAACCTTGAAATTTCTTGAAGTTTAGGATAACTCTTCATCATTGTTAGTATATTATTGCTCTTAGTTTTTATGAAACTTGTGAGTAACATACTGAGATAGTCTTAATAAAATTATACTTTTTACTCACTCATTTGGTGCTAGTCAAAATAATCATTTATACAAGTCTATCAGTTAATAAAATCCTTAGGATCAAAACTATCATCAAAAGTTAGAGTATCCAATTCCACATTAGGGATATGCTTTGATCGTAATGTCTCTTATGTCTATCCTTTTTACTGATTATATATAAATCATCATTTTATTCGAACTCATCAGATGGTTCATTTTTTCTTATACTGTCATGATATCTCTTTTGCATATTATATTCAAATTTATTAAAAGTATTACCACGTCTTTTTTAGTTTTTATCTCTTATAGGAATTTGTCTTTTAAGACATTGGTGTATCTCTTGTTCTCCTATTGTCCTTTTTTCTTCTTAGATTTGGTTAATATTGTTGGTTTTAGAGGATTTGTCAAATCATCTCAATGAGTTTTGTTATTGATTGGGATATTACTATCATAGAACCTTAATTTGTATTTTGTCTTTGATTTTGAACTAATTTTTTACTTTGATTTATCATGTCCTCACACCTATTAGATCTTATACTCATAGTTAGGTTTGCCACATAAGAAGATATCAAAGAATATAATGTGGGATTTTTTTAATAAAAAATTTGTAAAAGCAAGGCAACCATATTTATAGACCAAAAAAATAAAGATAAAGCCCATTTCTATGAAAATAGCAAGTGATCATGGTCTTCATTTTTCCAAGTCTTGGAAAAATGACACTTATATTTACCTGTTGAGCCATACTTAAGCACAATTGCCAATGCTAACTAATAAATTTTCACAAGTGAATTAGTCCATGGAAAACTTGATTATGCATTATAATTTTTTAATTCATGGTTGATTTTGTGATGCATGATTTAAAAATAATTCCAAAATTCTTTATTAACTAAAATATTGTGATTTCGTTATCATGAAAGAAGCGTTGCACAATCAAGTGTTCAACACAAAGAATTATTTTTGTTTTACTCAAAAAAATTCCATTCTATATAAAAACAAAATAATTATTCAAAGGTATGTGTCATTAAAGAAATTAAATATAATTGAAAATATCATGAATGAGTTATTGTAAGTAAAAAATGTCAACTCTTGAAAAAAAGTATAGTTGATTTTTTTTCATAATTAACTACAAAAGTATAGATGGTGACTATAACAAAAAAAATATGGAAACCTAAACAAAAGACATCATTATTAATGTAAACTATTTAAAAGTGTTTCAAATATTTAAAAAGCATAATAAGAACTTCATAATAATAAAACAAATATTGCATTAGAAATAAAAAATATTAAAATTTATAAGAATACAAAAAATAAATAAGATAATGGAACACTTGACATACTAAAAGCTGTGTGCAAAACATATTTATTGGACAATGTTCTAAAGATGTAATGTTCTCAAGTGCATAACGAGTATATTATGTGGGCATGCATTATATTGGCGTAACAGATCGTTTAAAGAATTAGAAACACTAAAGGTGGATGTAAGGACAACTTATGTACTTGTGAGCACATTTTCTCTCTAGCTAAATTGTAACGATCATTTCCAATTAGTGTGCCTACACAAAAAGTTTAGTTTTGTAGACTAGAACATGATTTGTATTATTAGTTATAGTTAAGATTTGATCCATCATGTATGTTGACTTGGATAGTGCTTCCTTTTATTATTGTATGTTTTTTATGCTTTGCATAACAAAATTATGTTACTTTCTTAATTATAAAAACACATTTGATTTTTTTTGATGAGAGAGATATTTTCTATTAATATTTTGTAAAGTTATTTTTCATACTTCAAATTTTATTTATCATTCTATGTTTTATATTTTTTTAATTTCAAATTATCAACATTGACTAAACATTATTTGTATTAAATATTTATTTTTTTTGTTTTCTACTTTCACAATTTTTTTTATTATTATTATTTTATAAAAAAATTGTTCTTATCATTACTTATCAATGTAATATTTTGAATATTTTTTAATGCTTTAAATTTGTGTTATTTCACATACTCTTACTTCACTTTTTTCATTATGTTTGCTTGTTTCCAAAGTTTGGAATAGCACAACTTTTTTATCACGATATATAAATATTTTATAAAAATTAAATACTCAATATTAAATAATGCAATAATTTTTTTATTTTATAGCATATGATAGCATGTTAATTTCAAAGATATATTTCCTACTCTAAGTAAATGATATTTATTGATTGTTCAATTTTCTTTCAAAATTATGGTCAATTTAGAAATTTTGTTGCCATGTTGATTTACATTTTTCACATTCTAAAATAGTAAATAAAAATTTAAAAAAATGTTATAATAAAAATTTCAAATATTAATGTATTAACAAGTAGCACAAAGAATAAAAATTGACAAAGTTATCAAGAAACATATCTGAAATATTTAGACATATTGGAATAATTAAGTTAAGAACAATTTAATTATATGCATATAAATAGTTTAAAAGAATAAGAAAAAAAATAGTGACATTAATATAGTGAACTTATAAATTGTATATTTGCATAAAAGATTAAAAAAATATTTCTATATATATTATTTTAGCAAAACATCACATTGTAATAAAAATTAAAAAGGTTAAACATTTAAAAATAGAAATATCCGATAGCATAATGGAATGCTAAAAATGTTAAATTTTTTTAATAATGTAATTACTAAATAATTTTGATATAAAAATATCATACGATTAATTAATATACAAAAATAAATAACAAGTAAATAAATTGTGTGGCATGTAAAATAAAGAATACCACTTATTTAGTGATTAATTGGCATTTCCTCTTGCAATATATGAATTTTTGTATTGACAAAATTTTAGTCTAAACATTTCAAATGTTAAATATTTTACATTATTGAAAATAAAAAATAGATATTGAATTCTTAATTTATATTATTTTAAATTTTTTACTTAAATAATTACTTTTATATAATACTATTTCCTATACATAATAATTATTTAGTCTCTTCCACATCTTTCAAATAATGTAATCCAACATTCAACATGGTAGTGATAATCACATGGGCATCCATGATTGATTCTAAGAGTCTTTAAGAACAACAAGTAGTCACCAATACAGCAAAGCACACCTTAAGATTTCCTATAAGACTAATTATGTAATTGTTCCCTTCTAAGACTAGTCATATAATGGCTTCCTAAAAATTCTAGAGTTTCTTACCATGAAATGTGACACACCAACTATAGCTTTAACCATTCATATTTAACTAACATCGAGCAAACAGAGTGGGATAGCTAACAAGTTTATCTTATTAGCGAGTGTCGATAATTTAGAGTCAACTATATCTAAATGCCTTAGGATTCACCCTAAATCCTAATTTAGTTATCTAGAATTTCTTAACCCATTTTTCTTATTTTTAATCTTGCCCACATTTAGTTTTGGATCCTTCCTATCTAAGCTAACCATGGAGTTCATAATGGCTTGGCTTTTACCCTTGGGCTCTACATTTAACCTATAGCTAGTATAATTAAGTCTCCATTTACACAAGTATTATTAATGGCACTTATGATCCCAACACAATTTGTAGTCATCATAACGATCATAAGGCCACTTCTAAGCCCCCACATATTCCTTGAATCACTATTGAGAGTGTCATCATGTGACATAAGACCTTAAATAGAACTACTTGCTGTCTTGTCCAAATAATATTTTCAACCTAAGGTCTAGTAAACATCTTTATCATGTTATTTACTTGGCCAAACCTACCACAACCCTCTGTCTTATTCCAAGTTCTTTCACTTTATAATAAGGTCTTGGTTGAGATCCTAGCTAACTAGAGCATAATTTGCCTTATGCATAAGGTTCACCAATAGTATTTCTTGAGTATGTTATAACAACCTTTTATTATAGCTTCCTTTTCTTATATATTTTTTCTATGCCTTTAAACATGTTTCCTAGGCTACACTTACCTTACATATTCATATTAAAGCACCTTAAAGATACAATTTGACTATGCTAAGGATTATGAATGATCTGCAAGACCTTTACCATAATGTCCAACCATAACCTTAGTAATGTTAGCCATAATCAAACTCTTTGGTTGTTAATCATATCCTTAATTAACCTAATCTTCTTCAAAGGGTTTAAATTGGGCCCTCGAAGGCTTTCTAACTAGCAATCAAGAATCACACATATCTTAGAATCCATTTAGTTTCTCTTGAGGGTTGAACCAATACCTCCTATAACTTAGCCAACCCATGGTTCCATGCATCACAAGTAGTCTCTAGATGATCGAATGGTTGGCTACAACATTATCTAGTGTCTTTTTTATTTATTTAGAAGCTCCTTTAAATTTTTTATTACTTAATCTTTAGTATAACCTGTATCACATTACATTTCCTACATTGTTTATCCGTGACTTATAACTGCACTTTTATTCTATGTCATGCTATCAACTAAACTTTTGAGCAATTTCAAGTACAATTGTAGTGCCTCACATCGAAAATAAATTTCAAACAATAAGTTTATATGAAAAAATTTATAATAAAGTTTCAATTTTGTACATTTTGTTATTCATGGAATGAAACTCTTTGTCTATTCATGAAATAATCAAGAAGTAATTCTTACATTTAATTTATATTATCAAACATCAATTCAACTTAGAAAGAAGAAGAACTTGACTAAGCATCCTTACACTTAACAACATATAACAAGAAAACAAGGCTAATATTTCTAGGTTATGAGGGTTATATTCAATTAAATGCTTTTCTAAACAATTACCATGATTTTCTAATTTTTAAAGGATGACCATGATGATCTTAGCTTAATGCATAAATTCTTAGACAACCAGCATAGATAACAAACAAGGCATAAAATTTATCATGCTTTTCACTTATTTTACATGGTGATGTCTATGTTAAGAAACTTTTTTCATAAACAAATTGCTATTCCAAAATCATCTTCCACTACATCAATAATTAAAGATATACCTGCAATATATGGTCATGTAATCTACTAGAAACATTGCATTTCTTATAGCTCAACTAGAAATATTGCATAAGAAAGACTGAAATTGAACCATTCATTTACTAAAATAAATCTCCCTACATCTTGGGTAGAAGTAATTTCTTTCTTTTTTAACAAGTTTTATGAAAAAATTAACTAATTATTGTCACAATCAATTACTAAGGTTTCATAAACATTTTCACAAAGCAATTGCTTTTATCTTAGCTTAGATTTGAGCTAAGTTTATTATATGAACTCAAGTATTATCGTACCTTGAAAAGTATGTAGATTACTTCTCTTTTATAAGATCTATCCTTTCTTTAAAGCTTTAGCCCATATTCCTCTTCTTCCTTATAGCTTATCTCACTTTTTGTCTTGGTATCATCTAAGCTGGCCCTTCCAAATTCCCTTTTTATGGTGAAGTTTTTTTAAAATTACAAGCATACCTTAATGGCTCATATAACCTTGGCTACATCACCTTAAACCAAGACTTCACTTTAAGATAAACTAGTTTTTGGGTGGAGTATACATAATTCACTATTTTAAATTAACCTCTTCTAATTACACCCTTTTTTGTCTTTTATATGAAGCTCCTTAAACATAAGAATCTATGAAAGATACAATAATAGATTTTTCTTTCTCTTATATTCATCTTTTTTATGATATTCCTAAATGCATAATATGCAAATGTTTTTCTTCTAATTCTCTTATCTTAAACCACCAACTAATATTTAAGAATCCAATCCATATCTAATCAAACATTCATGGTAGGGTAGAAATAAGGATGAGAGTAAAAGTTAATAATATAAATAAACTTATAAGCTCATGTTAAAGTATTAAGCCTAATCAATATTCATGTGTTACAACTCAGGTCTTGCAATTCCACAATGCATTTAAGTTTACAATATAAAATTCCAAAATCAAAAATTAAATTTATGCATATCAATTATTTAAATATATTGAATTTTCAAAATTTTAGTTAAAAAAATCATATACCTTAGTTAAATAAATATTAATTATATGGCCAAAAATATTAGGTATATAGCACCAAATTTTTTTCATCAAAATAATGATAATAAATGCAATACATTATTACCAATTATGTCTAATAATGATAGTTTGGAATCAAATTTATTTTTACTGTTGTTTATCTAATAATCGAGGTTTTAGAATTTTCATAGTTAAAAATATAACTCTAAATTACATTCCAATCCTTTTTTTTACCACATTTTATATTCATGTATAATAGATTTTGATGTCATTAATCTTCATCGATATTTTGATAATATATTTCTGCATTTTCTTTAAGACAATATGACAATAATCCTTTAGCTAAAAAATTTTACAAAAATCATTTTTTACACAAACTCATAAAAAGATCAATAAGATGTTTATTAATTATTGGGTAGAATAGAAAATCATACCAAGTTGATCTCATCACAACAAATGTACAAAATTTAGTAATTGTTAAGATCTAATATATCATATGTATGGTTTACTAATTTATTTAATAAAGGATCTGAGCATGAATCCAAAACTTTAAAAGTTCTTAAGATGAATCGATTAACTTTGTCTTTAAAGCATTACTATAAAAAACATTTGAGAAATAATAGAGGTTGAAATATGTTATGTCAATTCTGATTCACACTTGTTGAAAAATATATATAGACAAAATTGCATGATGAGTTGAAATGATATAGATTCCAAGTTTTTGCAAACTTCAAAATTTAGTTATCAGTTGTAAATAAATAGATAAGATATGTAGTTAATTCATACAAAATATTGAAAAATGAGATAATCATAGCAAATGGTAAAAATTTTATGATGTCAAAAAAATTAACAACAATTGTTAAGACATCTACATAATTGACACAATTTGAATTTAACATCAAGAATTGATTTAAGTAGGTAATAAATGATACAAACTAATAAGATGGTTATTTACTAGACTTTTAAATTTTGAACTTATAAGATCTATCATAATTTTTTTCTTGCTTACTAAAACAATGACATTTGTTGCCTAAATCTTGGACTCATATCTATTTTGTTTAGCAATGTAATTCAATTAAATAAACTAAGTGGAGATCCTACTTAACATATTTTTTTAACTCAAACATTAGATTGCTTTCAAACTCTAGTTTAAATTAAATAAATATTTAAATGGAAAATCATATAAATTAAAACTTTTATAGACTTATGATCTAACTCTTATAAAGTAAATTTAATAAACACTAATCATGTAGATTTATAAGAATAACCTAAATTACACTTCATTCGATAATTTGAATTAGCCATGTAGTAAGTAATGCCCCTAGGTTTAATGCTGGAGATTTTATGATAAGGATTTCTCTTATTTATTTTACAATTTTCATTGCATTGTATATTTGTTATATTTAAAAGGTAAAATAAAGTTTTTAAAGAAAAATATTAAAAACAACATGAATTTTGAAAATTATGTAATTTTTTTGGACAAGAAATAAGAAATTACTTTAGTATAAAAGAAATGACACAACTAAGAAAATCATTAATGTAAAATATTATTTAAATTTTAAAATTTTTTTCATACTATGTATAAAATGGTTTTCTTGATACTATAATGATTGAATATCTACTATGATTAGTAAATAATATAGCTTGGAAAGCTGTTAGCAATATAAAAATCATAAATCGTAACATTAACAAGAAAAATGTTTTGAATAATCAATGCACTAAAAAATTTGTATTCGAATTTTTTTAATAATATGATCAAAAAAAGTTTGTTAGTTTATAAAACCTTTCAAATAATTGGAAAAAATAAATTATTATTGAAATTAAATATTTAAGATTTTATTTAATATGCTGATATTTTTAGTAAAAGATATAATACTTATTTAAAAATCATAAACAAGCTAACAAAGATACAATAATATATAAATATAAAAATCTTAAGAAAGAGATACAATATTATTTCAAAACTTTTATTATTTATTTTAATGAGATATTATAGTTTATGTTAGATTTACTTTTTGTATTAGATTTTGTTTTACATCCAAATAGTTGAAAATAGGTGTGAACCTTAAATGACATCTATATAACATAAATCTCAAAATAGGAAAGGGTATGAAAAATAAAAAATCATGAACATTATTTCTCATTTGAAATATTTAACTCTATACCTGCATTATGTCATTGAAAGAGTTTTTAGATAAAATCAGCTTAAAAAATATGTTCGTGTGACACATAAATATTAAATTTATGGCAATAGTAAATATCGGTTTTTAGAAAAGAATAATGAAGATAGACAAAGAGTATAAAATAATTTTGCAATATGAAATATCTATACATTAACAAATGTTTTAAATATAGCAAAATATAAAATTATTTAGATTTCTAAATATTTCAATTATTTAAATAATTGTTGACGAAGTTCTATCTATTTCATCTAAACATGTAATCACAAAAAGCAACTTGTGTCAAAAACATTTTATAATTGCAGTAGTAGTAGAAATAGTAAAAAATTAATAAAATTACAAATATTCATGCAATTTCTAATTATAAAATTATTTCTATAATACAAATTTAATAAATATTTAATTTAGCAAAAATATCTTAAAAAGAGTAAAATAACAAAATAAAATTATGAAAGGGAAAAATTAAAATCATTACAAAAATACAAGCAATTGATAGCGTAGTTGGTGACCTCAAAATAAAAATTAGCTTGATCAAAATAATAAAAATGAATTGATGATTAAAAATTTCAAAATAATTAACATTTAAAAATTGTTAAACTCCAATATGCCATTAAATTTTAAAAATATATTGCAAATTCATTAATAAATTTAAAATAACTAATAAACTAAAATAATAAATCTTTAAAACTTTCTTATTAAAATACTAATTAAAAAATAACATACATAATGCATCACCAACTAGTTTTTCAATTTGTAGTTTATTAATGCAAAGTGTCACAATAATTATGTGAAAGAATAATGTGTAATTCAAATAAAAATATATTTTATAATGACAAAAAAACTATCCAACGGAGTTTAATGGTGCATTAAAAAGGGAATTAATTTATTTTTGTGATGGTGCAATGTGTAAAATCTTACACAACAATAGACTTTTTCGAATAAGATTAGTTTTGCATTTGATAAAAATAGCATTGGTATTAAGAAAACTAGGAAAATTAAGAAACATTTTCTACAAAACTTAATATGAAGATACTAACAAGCAAATTTTGTAGTCTAACTAGTTGTTAATGAAATACCAATTCTTAGGTGCATCAAGGATAAAATCCAATACATGGCCTAGTGTGCAATGGATAAAACATTTGATTACAAGGATGTAAAGTTGTCTAACTCAATGAGCTATTGGATA
The DNA here is from genome assembly GCA_023846275.1 of Vanilla planifolia. NCBI lineage: Eukaryota > Viridiplantae > Streptophyta > Magnoliopsida > Asparagales > Orchidaceae > Vanilla > Vanilla planifolia. Next base: position 58,274 of record JAIUJO010000086.1, on the reverse strand, counting down.
TGGTCACTAATTTATAATGTATAACTAAGAAATATGCTACTTGGGATTATTTGGGATAAAAATAGCTAATTTTAAAATGTAGACTATTATGGTGCACTAATTGTCCTTTAAAGATTTTAACATTAACATTATTGATATTGAATAACATGTACCATTTTTGAAAACCCTAATGAACCTTAAATTTTAACTTACTTCAAAGACAGTATAATTTGCAAATGAAGATTCAATTGATCATGCTTTTATTTATTATAAAAAGCTAAATAGACATTGGTTACCTTTTTTAAATAATTTAAACATAAATCAGCTTAATATCTAAAATATCGTGAAATTGATTACAAAATAAGGCAAACTAAGTTATATGAAATCAGTCATAATCATGTTATCCACTTTAACAACATAGATTATTTAGAAAGCTAATAGTGTTAATAAAATTGCAAAATTATTTGTCATTTCATAAACAATTATTATGACCTCATTAAAACTTCGTTGTAGGAAGATTTTAGACAAGTTATTTTGGGAATCATTAATCAATTTGGTATAACCTAAGCAACAATAGTGTAAACAGTGAGGTGGTTCCTTTTACTAATGTTGTGGATGTAGTTTAACATCACTAGTGAGAATTTAAGTGCTAATTGTTATGTTCTTGTAGTTGGAATAATTTGGAACTATTTAGAAGATCTGAGTTTAGCATCTTTTTAGATTGAAATAAATCAAATAGTAAATGAAGTCAGGATAATAGTGATAATTAGGGGTCTGTAATTATGTAGCTAATTGCAATTTGGCAATTTATTCATTTTAGTAGATTGTGGTGTGTTATTTATTGTATTCCAATATGCAAAAAATATATCATCAAAGTTAGCAAATTGTATGTTGCTATTAAGGGAAAAAGTTTGCTAGATATACAATAGAGCTTTGTATACAAAGAAAGCAATAAAGTGGGCTTTATCTAAATCAACTACAATAAAACTTCAACTAGTATATGCTACGAACAACCAATTATAAATAAATACAAAGTTGTTATTAATATAGACAAAATACTACTATTGTGCATCTTATGATCATAAATGACATGACTTTTAAAATGTTGAATGTGTTTCCTATATATATGGGTAGAATAAGCTATTTGATGTTTTTACATATTTTTACAATATAAATAATGTTTTCATAAGATAAGCACTTGTACTTTTGAGAGTTACTATTCATGTGCACAAAAATTCATAACATCAAAAAACTTGAATAGATATGGGTGGTGAACACTTTTCCTCATAATCCATGATTTCATTAGAACAACATTAATAATTGATGGATAAAAAAGTGCACAACAAAGAAAATATCTTCAAACTAACATACTATTATGTTGCAACACCTCTTCAAATCATAACACTATGTAAGAAAAAATTGGCCATGTCCATAACATACTATCTTTGAATACTTAGAGTAGTTCAAAGGTCATCAAAGCGTTGTGCATAATAGACTAACATGCTCTATACCTATTATATTATCATCCAGTTTTGCTTAGTTGTCATCAATATTGTTCATCTTATTATGCAATTTATTGTGGATATTTATTTGCTAAGAAGAATAAATTAATGAAATATTCAATTATGAGTGTAGGTTGTGCATCTCACCTCTTACACTACATGGACTCAATTTATATTTACATTAGACTAATATGTTTGGCAACTTTCACAATGGTGCAAAACCTTTTCAAAGATATGGATATGCACATAAGTCATATACAAAAACTGACATGAGTGTAACGGGAAGGTTGACTCTATATTTCAATTAACAATATGATGTTTACCTACTTCCTTCGTTGTAATGGATTATTCACCATTTTGGTTGACAACATCAACAATGTGCCTTTCACATGTCCTACTAAATAGTTAAAAACAAAATAGAATAGCCTATAAGGAAATCTATACTCAATTTATTGGATGAGTAAAAAAGTGAATTGTGCCAAATATAACTTAATGTTTAGCATGGGAATATCAAAGTTATTATTGAAAATGACTTATTTGGTTTTTAACTTTGAGATAAACCAAATTTATGATGTGTCATGGGATGCCACTTCTAACAACAAATCCTAATCGTGAAGATTCAGAGTTTGTCATTTATAAAATGATGAACAAATATGTGATTTGCACTATTGAATCATTTGTTTATTACTAGAAGGTTGTAAGGATTAAAGTAGTATTTGAAGCCAACCAATTATACACTCTTAGTGACGCCATGGTCTTAATGGGAATTTTCATTGAACTTGATTGCATAGCATGACAAATGGCCTTAATTAACAAATATTATTAATTTAGGATGGGTAGGAGGAATTTCTATAGTAGGACTTAAGAGGTAAGCAAATGATGAAAAGTATAACAAAATGGTGGGCAAAAAATTCAAATCATAAATCAGAAATCCAATCATCACCTAAAATACCTAGGTTGCAACTTATGATTGTGTACTTGTGTAGATAAAGAAAACATTAATGTTAATATAAAATAATCTTTCTTTGTATTCCATAATAAAACATTCAATAGATAGTAATACTAAACCAAAAATAAAAAGAAAAACTAAATAAAATATTTTTCTTATTGAAAATATGCAAAAACATACAATGTGTTGGTAAGAATGAAAATAGCATGGGGAACTTATGTGAAACACTAAAAAAAATATTAAAATAAATAATATATTAAACTAAATAAACCAAAATAAAATTCAATAGTTTTACTCAATTATAATCATAAGATAAGTTGTCTGCCTTAAATACAAATCGCTAATAGAAACCCTATCTATCATGTGGTGTTGTGCTCAAAGTGAATTTTCATCAAGCTTAGTATTGATTTTATGATCTTGCCAAACATTTAAATTCATATTACATAGTTGATGGATTACAATATCAATAAAAAAACTTATAACAATGCACCATATAGAACTTGAAAAAGAGAATTAACAACCTAACTCAAAAATAAGTTGAAGAAACTTTTCGACTTTTGTTGCTTTATTAGATTTTATTTGGTAATTTTTTGCATCATTTTGATAGTCTAATTTTAGCCTTGTAAGGCATAGAATTAAGCTTGTTGGGCATGCATGAACAAACTGCCAAGCTCTTTAGGAGTTTATTTTTCATTGAACTCTTGCAAAATGTATGTTATTTTGTTTGTAGATTGTTCTAGTCTATGATAAAGTAGCTATTGATTGAATTCAGGTCACATAGACAAATAGCATGTATTGTTTCAGAGAGAATTTGATAGGTTTCATTCATGCACTAGTTTTGCTAGAGTACTAGGCTTTTGTTTGCATAGCTTGTTTTCTATTTAAGGTGATAATATGTTTGTGACAAAGGAATATATAAAGAGCAAGGAGAATAATCACTACCAAAACATTCACAATATTAAGGATGACAATTGGAAGGTGAAATAACTTTTATAGTCATATATATTAAAAATCTTAGATAATCTAAATTGTTTAACATGTATTGCATGAATTTGAAATGTTTCATAATTTTTCTCTTCATCGTGAGAAATTAGAGGTAGAACCTCAAGTTGAAATGGATAATGGAATATGCAAAATATTTTTTGTCTTGTTTTATTTCCTTAGGAAAACAAAAGATTACCAAAAATAATAGATTTAAGGTGATTAATTGGCATTCATAAGCTTGGCATTACATGGAAAAACAAAAATCAGTTGTGCCATATCAACATTATAGCTTTTTGAATCTAAATTATAATCAAGATTTCCTAATAAACAAGGTATAAAAGTTATGGTTCAATGCAAGATATGGATGCTTATTTAGCGAATGTTTTTATCTACTATGCCAACTTATTTTTTGCCACATTGAAGGGAATAAACAATGATATCATGTTCCCATGACACTACCCTCATGATGAAACCATTAATCATAGTTTATGCTATAAATATTCACAATCAGTTTTCAATTCTTTTGCTTTGATGACTACCAACTTACCACAATACTTAACTACTAGATGCACTTTAATAGCTTAAGAATTTATTAGACTAGATGTAGATCAATAATAAGGAAATAAAAATAGAAGAATTAGTTAATTAGGTTGCTACTATAAATTATGATATACAATAAGATAAGAATAACAAAATGCACATGAAGTTGACACTTTCACCCACTTCCATGATCAAAATTATCCCCTAAATTTTTTGTAGTGCAGGAATTTTTTGATAGGGAACTTTTGGAGCCACCACAACTTACATAGGCTACAAGTTATTTCACAATATACGTTTACCCCCATCTTGGCTAGATGATGGTGAACAATGACCCTACCTATGTTGTAAACTATTGCATGTGTTTTGGTATTATCATTTGAGATAGAAAAATATGTTTTTTATTTTAGAACTTCTCTAATTATCTCACTTATTCCTTATAGCAAGGGCACAACATAAGGACTAACTCCTACATAGCTACAATAGCTCACTAGAAGTACTAAAAGTATCCCTAAATGGCAAAAGTTTAATGTGAATATATTTTTTATGACTTTTTACTCATTCAAGTTTGTTATATTTACCATGATGGGAACACTACTCTTTGCAAAATTTACTCTATATGATGATGTTTTGTGAGAAAAGGCATGCCCCTTCCTAAATGTTTTTGTTTGATTTTGTTGTGTTATTATTTGTTTGTATATCAATGATGTAATATTAGTATAAGATTTAGCAATAGTTTTTTAAAAAGCAAATGTTTAGAGGATAAGAACTTAGCCTAGCCTTATAGTGTATTGATCATGGGCCAAAAAAAGTAGAGATAAGGAACCTAAAAGAGAAGAAAGCATACACACACCCACACCCACAAGGCCCAAGCAAATAAAAGAAAGCTAGTCATAGGCACATATGAATGTTGCATTTCACTCTAGTTATGCTGGTGGATCTAGATGTGCATGACTTTTTTAGACTAATAATCTTTCCATATCAATACACAAAGGGCTCAAAGTTATGGCATTGGCTCTAATACCACTTGCATCTTAGAATTTGTGGAATTTAGCATTTAAAGCTTAGATTAACCTTATTCTTTATATTATGTTTCTTAATTTGTTCTATCGTATCCATCAATGTAAATATTGTTTATCTTATTCCAAATGATTCAACCATTAAATAGTAATGTTTAGCCACAGAGTGATCTTGTTTTGATCTCCCTCCTTTGGCATGATTGTACACTTTAAGAAATGTTGATCAAGGTTGGCATTCAAACTTAAAAAATTCACTTCATGTATGTGATATTTCATGATTAGTGGCTTGAACTCAACTAACCTATTCCCAATAGAAAGTTGCACACATATAGTTTGTCAACAAGAAGTTTTTGGAATATTGGTATTAAAAATGATATTTAGATTGCACTTGTGAACTTATCATCCATTGTACATAGGAAATATTTTGTTTCACTATAGTCTTCATTATATCAAAATTATTGTGGAAATACAAAATCATCTTACCATTATATAGACACCTTTGTCATAGATCATCTACAAGTTCGGTTTGGGAGAAAAAAAAAAGTATGGATCAATTGGTTTAAACTATAGCTCAATAGAAAAAGGTGTAAGAGCCCTTGACCAAGCTTTCTTATCAAGCCTTAAGGCATACACTAGGCAAAATGCCTTTTTTTGGCTAGAAGTATTAACAATTTTTAAAAACATGGAAGAAAATTGCGAAATTTGTAGAGAACATCACATAGCATTGATTTCAAAACTTTTCTTTGTATTAGTATGCTAGTAATTATTATAACAAGTTAGGGTATTAATCATGGTAAGTACTAGTTCTTAAAAATAATTAATAATTTCTCCAAGTGAAACATGAATTCAAAAATCATCATAATAAAACATAAGATATTATCTTATCATTGTATCAATTATCAAAACACAAGTTCATGTACACCCTCATTTGATCTTAGGTATTGTTATAAAATTAATCACAATAGTCCTCTTAATAAAATCGTAAAAATAGAATCATGCATATGTACCAAATATTTTGTTTGAACCCACACACCTTTTAGTTTAATTACATAGCCTTGAGGTACATCTTACATTGATCCATGTAGAAGGGTTCACCATTGATTGTGCATCCTTCTCTTCAAGATCTAAGTAATCCTTCATCACCTCCTCAAGATCATGGTTTTAATTCTTTATCCTACTTCTTTATCTCTTAAATTTTCATAATGCTCAAGGAAAAAACCAATAATTTCTTATATAGCTAGCTCACCAAATCTCCTAAAGATAATGTGCCTAAAGATGATATTAGTTAAAGATATGTCTTACTTAATTCACTTCTTAGTATAATGGACCTCAATGAAAGATTTAGATTTTCAACATTCCTTTGTGTCCATTATCTTCCTAGTTTTTTGCATCTAAGTGAATTCACACCTAAATGAAAAACCGAGTATGATGTTTGTTCCTCTATAGAGATTTGCTTTAAGCAACATTCAAGGAAAGGCTTTCAAAACATATTGCCACCCAAAACCTTTTTGGATTAGACATAGCATTCTCTATAAAGCTTTCTAGATCAAATCTATGGACAACAAGAATCTAAACATCTTCTATTCCAAAAAGTAAAATCAAATTGATGCCAAACGAGTGAAAAACATTATAATGAGCACTTAGAGATTAATTTGCATACAATAAGAATATAAAAAAATAGAAGATAAGCCCTAGAAACCTAAAAATGCAACACACAAGACTCACGCATCCAAAATAATCTTAATTAAGAAGGGACAGAGAGCAACACAACATCACATTGTATGCAAGGCTAGTTACCTCACTAATAACACAAAGACGGTGTACTTGAAAGGTGTTTGATAAAAGTTTCTTTGTGATAACGAAAGAGCAAAGTAAAGGCAACATTGGAGTTGATCAAAATGCATTGAAAAACTTTACTAATTCTTACAAAAAATATTAAGTAACAAAGTCACAATATGTAAAATTAGTTCGAACACTTATGAAAACAAAATTGAGATGAGTATTGAAGACAATGATAAATAGGACTAGAAATTTGAGAAAACTTTGAGGGATGAAGTGAAAATGGATGAAAACGTTAACAAAAATGAAGTAAAAGGGAATCAATGAATTCAAAGTAAAAAATAGTGAAAGGAACCACGATGTAGCTATAGTAAGAAAGTGATGTCATATAGTCATTGGTAAATTATCATGGTGTCTCATCATTTAAACATTATTCTACTCACAAAACAAAGGCACTAACAAGTCATCACGTTACTACTTTAGTTACAATCAAAATTATACCTCAACAAGGCAAAGGAGGAATGGAAAGTTTGCTCTTACAAGGATCATCCATTTTAAAGGATAGGCTTACCATTTTATAATGACTCAAGAAGAATAAAAGAAAATGAAGAAGGAAATAAAAATTCAAATTTTTTTGTCAAAATCTACTTCCATATAGATTTCTTAAAAAATCTATTTTCTATAAGCTATTTGCCAAAGTTATGGTTAAAATAATTTCAAAACAAATTTTTAAAGAGCTTTCATTTTGGACCAAAAGTTATGTGGTCAAAGCTATTACTAAGTAGTTTTATAAAAAAGCTATGTTTTTTGTTTCAAGCTACCTAGGTTAGCTAAGGCCCTTGTAGTTTTGATCTTTGTCAACATGTCATGGATTTTGTCATTATTTTCTGGGTCAATGTGTTGCACGTTGGGTATGTGAATCGAAAAGAGGTAAGCAATGTTCATGGTCATATTTGTATAGTCATGTCACAATTAAAGTTGGAGGGGCTAGTGTAATGTTCATGGGGCCATGGGTTAGGTTTGGATCAATGTATCATAGCATCGGTAGTTGGGCAAGTTTCACATTAGTTGTCTAAGTTTGTTCGCAAGGCACATGACCTTTACTACTATTAGGTAGATTTAGCAGCTTCTTACAACCTAATGGATCTGGGTGTAATCATGGGTTATGTAAACTCAAGCATGGGATTGAGCTTAAATGACCAATTAACTAATCTATTTCTACATAGTATAGTCCATGTTAGGATCAAGACTAATTTAGCCAACTCAATGATGAGCGATAGAGGAGACAACCGATGATGACAACAAAATAAATAGGATCAATGGGCCATTCTTTTTATCTTCTATTTATTCATGATGTGAATTTTGTGCATAGAATAAGATTTTAGGATCCATTTTGACTTTGCACATGAGGAAATGATAGCTTGATTTTCTAGAATTCTAGATACATGTCTTAATGTTCTTTGGGCATTAAAAATCTTGACTAGTGTCCTCTTTAATTCCCTTGAAGTAGAAGAGTTTCGTTTCTAATGAGTTACCTACTCCATATTTGTTTTCATAAATCTCTAATGTGTCGAGGTTTGATCTCTAATACTCTTCCATGATGACCAAAGAATCCTTATTTTCTTGCTAAACTTTCCAATGGGAAAGATACTTTTGATAACTCAGACTTTTGGCTTGTGTAGTATTCTCATCCATTACTACTTCAATCTTCTTACTCCTCTTACCATGATAGGTTAGTAAGCACTCAAGTAAGTGGTCACTCTCAATGGGTCTAGTTTTCTTCTCAAACAACTCACAAGAAATCATGATCAACTCCTTGTGTGAGCTACCAAACATGAGATATTGAAAGTATTGCCAGTGTCGTAATCATCTGGTCCCTCCACAATCTATGCATTTGGTCCAACAATTTTTAGATTTGGAATGGAAGGACTACTCTTGCTTGTAACTTCTACAAATTTTATAGAGGAAACCATTCAAACTTTATTCTGATCATCAGAAATTCTCTTTCTAAGAATTCTTTAAGCTTGTGGTGTTCATAGGCTAATTTATTTTACTACTCATTACTAATATTTATTGCTTCCTTAATTTGCTCATGAACCTACCGTATATGCAAACAATTATTTTTATGCTCGAATGGCTAACAGGATTAGGTCAAAAACGATAAAAGGTTCATATTTGTTATTGCATTCGATGGGGCTCAATCTTATGGACATATTGATGGAACTATTTTAACCTTTCTTGGCTTGTGCTAAATAATGGTCTAAATTATTTATGTTTTCTCCTACAAAACACCATAATTGATTTCCTAGCTATGATTTATGAACTTGATTTGATCAAAAGCTAGGGGTGATGGGCAAATGAGAATTCTAACTTTATTTGCAAATGATGCAAAATGGTTTTCCAAAAATTCCAAGTGAAACAAACTTCCTTATTAGTGATTATGGTATTAAACAACTCATTAGACATAGACACTTTGTCAAGCATAGTGTGGAAGTTGAAGGAAAACTTTTTCGTGTTATAGCTTCATTGACTTTCACAAATATTTTCTTAGTTGTAAGGGTCCATTCAAAATTTCTTTCTAAAATGATCATTTATAAGGGTAGTGATGATAATAAAACTATTAATGAATTTCCTTTACAAGGTTGTTAGGCCATGAAAACGGTTAAAATCGTTGATCGATTGAGGTTTTGGTTAATCAATTATAGCCTAAATCTTGTCATAGTAAAATGATACATCATCTTTTAGGGTTTGAAGCCCAAAACGTTCACATGATGAGAAATAAATGTTCACAATTTATGTTTGGTCGAGGTCTTCTCCCTAAGCATGGAACAAATCTTTTCTTATGGTGTTCTAATTTATGTTCAATGGTAGAATTAAATTTCAAGATGTCATTCAATTAAACTATCACAAACTTTCCTAATTAAGATATTTGTGTCATTCTTCTTCTAAATGTGCTTAGTGTATTAAATATGGTGAAGGGAATGACTAACCACTTGTATAATTTATCCTTTATTTTGAAAGTAGTATTTTACACATCCCCTAACTAGATCCTATCTTCGTGCTTTCTACTTTTTAAATTGATTTTGGATAAAACAGTCTCTCCATTAGTTTGGTCCAATAGCTCATCTAATCAATAGATAAGGAACCTATACTTTGCATCACTTTGCTAACTCCTCTATTATTGAAACAGATTCTCTTTGAACCATCCTTATTTAAGGCTTGAGGGTTAGGAACAACACATGGATTTTGACTTTCTCAAATGAATCATTTGTATAATAAGTCATGCACTTTTTAGGTGAGTTCTTAATGTTTACAATCATTCGTTTTATAATGTGAAAAATTTAGTAAACTAGCACCTAGTATATGGTTTGTAGTATATGGGATGTCAAGAAGAGGTGGCAAACATTGGAGTTCTTTTGTAAAAATTTTAGGGGAACTAAATAAATGGGATTTTGTAGTGGGAGATATTGTTATATAAAGTACTATTATGCCTTACATAAAAGTTTGATTAATAATTTCTTTATCAAGTTTACGATGGGACATTAATAGTATTTACTTATTTGGGGTGTTGTGTTGTTTTTGATTGGTTGTACATGTTCTTTAGGTGTTGATGTATGTATATTAAATTTCTAGTTGTTATGTGTAAATGTGTATGTTGGCTTTCTTAGAAATAATGGTATCATTGTCATATAACCATCGCCATAATAAGATGATACTTCATATTGAAATAGAAACAACATAACATAAAATATCTTCCAAATTGTTGGCCAAACTTAATTGGTATAGTTCAATTTTTCTTGAGAAACATGGATATTTTGTTAATAAATGACATACTATGTAGTTTTGGGTAGTGAATGACCAAAGTCTTAGGCTTGCTACACCATTTGTAGAAATTGTGTTGATGCTACTATCACTTTCTATGATGAACTTTACAAATCTTTTTTCTAAGCTTGACAAAGATATGAAAAATTATAGTATGACTTCAGTCTTCACTTCCCTTTTGTTTGGTGAAGGTGCTTATCTTGACTATAATGCCCTCATGTTATCAATGTTGTTCTCCCAATCCTTGTTGGAGTATTCATTAGCTAAGTAAGATTGGAAGCATATTCTTTGATCTCTTTTTCTACATTGGTGTTTAATTCCCCATAATTGCCTTCCACGATATAGCTGACTTGTTGTTTTTTATTGGGCTATCATGTGACTTGACTTTTTACATCAAAACAAGTTACCTTTGGGTGATTGGTTAATAGGTTTTTTGGGTTTGATTATAAATTTAACGATAAGGAGGGCTCGTAGTGGGATGTTTTGGTACACTAATTGTGGAGCATTTGGGATTAGTCAGCTCAAAGTTTAACATGGATGAAGCTTCAACTTTTTGATTGGATAATTGTTTCTAATTTTCATAGTTGATAGTAATCCTATATGCCTCTTCTAAGGTGTAAATGATTTGCATGAAAAGCTCCCTCTACATATATCTCTAAGCCTAGCTCAAAATTAGAAAAATGTGACCAAAGGGTCTTCATTAACACCACAATACAAATATACTCATCAAAATGAGTAATGTGCTCATTACATAGTTTCCTTATTTTGTTAGCCATGTCATTGGTCAACTAAGTGATTCTTTTGTAAGATGCATATGTATTTTGATGAGTGGTGATCCTCTTCATTGAGAATGGATTTCTATGATTGTTATAGATAGTTGAGTTTATTTTTTTAGTTTCATTTGTGCAAACAACTCCTATTGTTTTTCATTAATGTTTAAACAATTGGAAGCAACAATCAAAGGAAACTTTCAAATCTATATATTCCTTAAGATTTATAAGGCCTCCAAGGATGAAAATGTCACATTTTATAGAATTCATTTGTTTATTATCATCATTTTCTTAGTATCAATCAAAGAAAGGATTGTTGATTATAAGAGGTATTTGATTATAATGCATGAAAATATTAGGTTTGAAATGGTGGGCTCATTTTCAGCTTGTTCTAGATCGATGATCCTAAAATCATATTTCTCTAGCTTGTCTTCTAGAATTTGTAGCTAGTTAAAAGACCTTCAAGGGTCACTTGTGGTTGGTTGATGTGTGTGTGCTCCATGTTATAATTTCTACATGATATTATTTGTATAAATTGTGTCCTTTAGAAAAAAAAGGAACAAAAACTCCCTTGTTTAAGTTGTGTCACTATTTTTTTTAAATTAGGTGTCAATAAAGGAAAATTACAAAGATTATTTAGTTCACTATTTCTTTTCTATCAACATTGCGAACACTGGTATAATTAAGCTCTAAAGCAAGATTTGATGTTTAACTAGTGCTATAAACTATAATGAACAAGTAGAGATTTGACACCACAAATTAAGAATAAAGAAAATGGCAAGATAAGAATGTAAAACCTAGAGAGGAAACAAAGATGAGATAGCTATCCATGGCTACTTCAATGAAGAAGGGGCCAAGAACAACACAGGTTGCATTCCTTAGGCTTGGCCTACTATTAATTCAATGGCAAAAAGAAAGAATATTTGGAAAGGGGTAACAAAACAAATTTTGCAATATGAAAAGAAAAATATAAATGTCACATGGGTGTAGTTTAAAAGCCTTGACAAAAATTAAGCATTATAGAAAACATAGAGCATTGAACTAACTTACACATAAAACTAGTTGAAACAAAATAAAAAATTTAATTGAGAATAGCAAGGAAGGTGACAATAGGTAGTAGTAGAAATCTAAGAAAAAATTAAGAATCGAAGTAAAAAGGGACAATGATGTGCAAGTAAATGACATAATAAATGTCAATCAATGAAGTAAAACAAATGTTAAAGTGAAAGGAACCATTATGCAAAATCCACTATCAGGAAATGTTGTAGTGTTATAGGTAAACAAGCTGATACACAGTCTCATCGCTTAAGCCTCACACTCTTCCCCCCAATATTGAAGCCCAGTGGATTTAGCATGGTCTCATTGCAATTAAACTTAAACATTAGCAAGAAATAATAGGAAAAGTGGAATTTTACACATGTAAGGATCATCTTTTTGGAATGGTATGTCTCCCACTTATAGCAGCCTATCCATAAAAAATAGAGATTAAAAATACAAAATTTATTGTAATAAGCTATTAAAAAATGTAGTTTGAAAAGCTAGCCGTTTAGTTTTAAAAAGTCTATTTTCTAAAAAGTAGGTTCCAAAGCTTTGGTCAAAGCTATTGCCAAATTGGTTTCTAAAAAGTTGTTGTATTTGTCCAAAGTTTACATGGTCCAAATAGTTGCAAAAAAATCTTTTTAAGAAGTTGCATTTTCATTTTTTATTAGCCAGGTTCGCATGGGTCATTAAAATATATTTGGGTTTGAGTTTTGTAGATTAAACTATTGAATTGGCACACCATCGATGGTGTCACAAGTGAGATCCAAGTAGGTGTGTTGTGGATCTAGCTCTTAGATCATTGTGGTTTAAATGATGTCTTGGTCAAATTTCAGTTGATGCATCGTGGATGAAGTTAGCAGGTTTATGTGACATCGATATTGTCATGGATGAGATCAGGTTCATTGCATAGTACAGTGTGATGGTAGGTAAGCATAGCATTGGTAGATTTAATTTCGTTTGCAGGTCCCACAAATTGTCACATAGTTAAGTTGGCCCTAATGGGTAGCCACAAAGGACCTGATCTAGGTTTGTTTGTAAATCATATGAGTTCTTGATCTAGATTAGAATTTGAAGACCTATTCATTGATTTATTTTATGAAAACATGGCACATATATTCTACTACGTCAAATAAGGTCAGTGGTGGGTAACAAAAGAAGGCATCGATGAAAGCAGGCAGTTTTTTGGGTCCTTTGACCTTCTTTGCATGAAATTTGATCTTCTAATATAATGTTTAGAAATATCTTAACTCCACATATAAAGAAAAGATACAATGACTCCCCAAAAGTGTCAAGCATTTTTTGATTGGTTTCTTGGAAAAAAAACGCTAATTGATGACCATACTAAAAATCTTATGAAGGGTGTCTACGTTGATTGTCCCTCATGAACTATACCTCTTAGAAAACATGTTTGTGCTATGTTCTAAAGATGTTACTTCACATGTTTTAAAAGTTTAGTAGATTTTTTATGATAATAATTATTGGTCCCTAATAATTCAAATTGTAGTAGCAATAGGAATCCCATTCTTGACAAGTGAAAACAAAAAAACTATTGGTAATAATGAAAAAACAACAACAGCACCTTAGTTGGTTTTGTTTCTACCAAAGTAAACGATTGCATAGTAAGTTGAGAACGCATGACATGTCATTATCATAAGATAAAAACACAACCTCACGTTGACTATTTTTGTCTTGTGCTAATTTACAACCACTTGTATTTTCTACTAGTTGGAACACATTTTAAGTTGTTCTCTTACAATGCTAAAGCCAAACTTTCTTGAGACATTGTGGGCCAGACTCAACCTCATAAAAATGACTACTTTTGAAACAAAAAAAATCAAGTTATAATTATAAAAGCAACTCCCTTTTCTTGAAGTGTAATGCATAAGATCTTATAAAAATGTTGGTCATGTGTAAAACATGTGAAAAATAAATAAAAACATTCCCACAAACTTTGTTGGTGCATGAAGTTGATGAGGAAATTGTGTAGAACAATGTACTTTGCTTTTTCAAAAAAAGGTTGAATATGTGATTGAATGATTTTGAAGTTGGCAAGGGTTTTAGAAAAGTTAAATGTGATAAATTTCATTTAGTGAGGGTGAGGTAGTATTTGGTTGCACTAAGAAATGTTATGTAGTACTAATTCCAAACTTTTTATTTAACTCTACTAATAAAAACTTTAAAATAGTTTCTCTTTCTTAGAATTAGTTTAATCCTTTCCAATTGTGAATTTATTATTAAACATTCCAAGATAGGCTTAGAACTAATCTAAGAATTTCTACAAATGTTCACTAGTGGCTGTGCAAATTTATTTTCTACCTAAATGGTCGTAATTTATTTGATGAAGTTGTAGGGATTTCTAGTAGGCCCACCATATGGCAAACATTTCTAGTTAGTGGAAGCCTGGCTTGGTTGACTATTATTTAATGAAGGCTTTGTGTTCGTGGAAGACACATTTCAAATCATTCATTGATTTATTTATTTATTTATTTATTTATTTGTTTTAATTATTTTTTTCAATAATTGTATGTTTACAAATCTTAGGAAGGATTTCAAATGATCAAACCAATCGTTATATAGCAAAAATCATTAATGTTAATAATTCAAAAAGCCAGAATTCCTTTCCTCTTATGGAAAGTGTAGTCCTTTGAACTATTGTAATAAGGGTCGTGTCAAATGTGGATGTTGCTAATACAAGGTCATTCTCTTGCATTTTTTATGGTGAATTTTTTCCAATATCTATTAACATTGTGGATTGACCTCCTTTATTTCTTTGCAAATATTACGCATTATGGGAAAATGCATTTAAAGCCTTTCTTGAAGTGTAAACTATATTTTTTTCAATTTCATAGTCCATCCTAGAATTATTCTTGATGATAGTGGTCATAAGTAATGTATAACTATTCCATTTATTGTAAAAGGATAAAATCTTTTACACTTTGCTTTGTCTCATAGAATTGGGATAAAAGTCCACAACTTTTCTTCTTGTTATGATGAAATGCAAGATTTAAGTAAGTTATTTGGAGATAAATTGAATCAAATCACTATTTTATAAAAAAAAAGAGAAGAATAAGCAAAAGAAATAGAAGAAGAAAGTAACATCACATACACTTGAACTTTGTTTGTCCTTGGAAGGTGCACATTCTAATTTTTATCTTGATGATATCTCACTTGTTAAATATGATGATAATTTATATAAATGCATTAATTAATTAGTAAATGAACATATGAAGCTAATCAATATTATGCTAATTTAAAAGTGGAAAGCAACAAGCATGAACAACATATTCATGCATTTAGAAGAGGCATGAAACTTTTGTAGCAATGAATTACTCTAAGAGGATGTATAGTCACACATCTATTTTCTAAATAACCTACAAAACAAGAATTTTTACTATGAAAACAACTATTTTTAAGTAATTTTATACTGATGCTTTGAATTGATTGATTATTTCGTTAAAAAAAGGAAGAAGTCAAAGAAAAATTTATTAACTTTGTTGTGTGGCAAAGAGAAATTATTAAATTTAAGGCAAAATTTGTAAATATCCCTTAACATGTTTCTTCATGAACATAAGTTATTCAGATG
The DNA here is from genome assembly GCA_023846275.1 of Vanilla planifolia. Taxonomy (NCBI): domain Eukaryota; kingdom Viridiplantae; phylum Streptophyta; class Magnoliopsida; order Asparagales; family Orchidaceae; genus Vanilla; species Vanilla planifolia. The sequence goes on along the minus strand of JAIUJO010000086.1, from coordinate 42,309 downwards.
TGAATTTGAGTGGATGTTGTAAGACTTGTAATAGTCCATCTCATTTGTGTATGGCTTCTACCCTTTCTTTTAATTGAATTTAGAACAACGCTTGGGTTGGAACCTAATGAAGCACTTACAAATTCTTTGTTTTAGTACTTCACTTAATAACATCACTGACAAGTTCCTTTGAAAGTAGATGTTGCTATTTTGAATCTCACACATCCAAAAATTGCTTGAGTGTGTATTGACGTGGAGTTACAGAAAGAGTTTTCAAACATAATTAGAATTTCAACTAAGGATGTTTCAAAAAAGGGCTTTTGTTAGAAAATCTAGTATGATAACTTACCTAAATTTGACAAAGGATGCCAAAAACATGGGCATGAACAAACTCAAGGAAAGAATTAAAAAGAATTAGATAATTCTTAGGATCGTCTTATTGTTTGTATCAAGTCATGCAATTAATGGACAAAATAACAAAGGAGATGTCAACAAAAATAACCAACAATAAGAAAGTATTCAAGCCACAAAAATTCTTACTTCAGTTGTTAACTCTTTGGTCAAAAAATGCATTATGGATGTTCAACAAAAAGTCTTAATAACAATAAAGACAATTGAGCATATCCATAATATTAATGGAAGATGGATGAGAAAATGTTATTGAACATTAAAAAAAAGCCAATTAGCCCAAAATTTATTAGAGGATTCTTTCATTCATCCAAATTGTAGATACCGTTGATCTTGATGAATAACTTATTTTGAAATATTTAGGATGCTATTAAAAAGTGCTTAGCCAGGTGATTAGTCATTATGTTAAAATATGTATTGTTAGATAAGTTGCCTTGTTGGAACTTATAACTTACGAGGATGAGATGTAAACTTTTGCTATTTAGCTCATTTTCTAGCATTGTTATTAAAATCAACTAAAAAAGATATAGATTATTTGGAAGGACTTCAACTATAATGTTAAAATTAATGAAAAATAGTTCATCCATAGCAATATCAAGCACTAAGGCTAGGTTTCTAAAGCTAGCTATAGTTACAACTAAGATAAAAGCATGGTGTCTCGAAAAAAACCTATTATGGGCAAGCCATTTCACATTGTCAACAACACTACAAATCCATGGATTGTAGGTAGGTATTTTAATGAAATCACATCTTTAGATGATTAAAATGGACTATCAATGCTTAAACTAAAACGAATGTATTTTTTATTCTATGTCACCTTACGTAGTAGACATTTTTTAGTTATTCCTTTATATGAACAAGAAAAGGTAATAGAATATTGAGGATGTCATCATAGCCCCTCCCATAGAGCGAGTCGGGTGTTTTCTTGGGCTTCTGCAATAGGGCACTGGTTATTGAGAAATGGGCAGAACTACTTTCAACTTTTATAATGCATCACCTTGTAAGAACTGGATCAAGACATGTGCCTCTTTTACTAAATGTCTTCAAAGTCCATCCTTCATTTCCCAAACAATTTAAATTTTATAACACGTTTTGAATCAATGTACATTTTTACAAACAATGGAGAATAATTGGAATTATTCCTTAAACTAATTTGGGAAGATGGCCTTAGCTTTAAAATAAAATGGGCATAAAATATGCCTTAAAGATTGAAACAATCAATATTTACCAAACTCTTTGATCCAATTAAATTACATGAGGATGTGGTGTCACAAATAGGTAATTCTTCAAGGAAAATGATAAGTGGAATGAGTTGCTTCTTGTTAATTCTTATAATTCACAAGATTTTAGAAGATTGGAGCTTTTTGGGAAATAGAATGGAGGAATTAGATGGCTAATAGAAGGAGAGAGAAATACAACAATCTTTTGTACAATAGTGATGAAGTGAAGAAAAAAGAAAGAGGCCAAAATAATGATAGTTGTAATCAATCATTTTCAAAATCTTTTTAAGTCTTCTTAAGTAATTAAAGGTGAAAATATGTTTCACTACATCCTTTCCTAATTAACAAAAGCAAACAAACAATAGAATAGTGCAAGATTTCATCAAGAAGGAAATAAAGAGACAACTTTTAATATGAATTTAGGTAGCACTCTAGGCCCAGATGGTCTTAATGGAAACTCCTTAACCTATTATTTGGATTTAATTTCACATGTTGTGTTGAATATAACTAAAGAATGTTTATAGTATCTCCAATTCTTTGTAGGATTTTAGGTCTAAACATTATATATAATCCTAAATCTCATAACCTATAATCTTTTTTGTTTTTTAGAGCAAATATTCTTCAAAACTCTTGAAAATAATATTCACAAAGCTCATTGTTCATTAACTATAACAAGTTTTGAATAGGCTGATTTTTCTAAAGAAAACAAATTTTATAGATGCAGATATCTTCTATACACTTATTATTGGTTCAGTAATTAGTATATTCTCTTAGCAATAAAAATAAAGTCGCAATTTTTTCATTTAAATGGATTTGAGGAATGTGAATTATAACATTTCATGGAAATTTCTTTACATGACACTGTCGAAGTAGAATGTTAACAAGAAGCTTTTGAAGGTGCTCACTAATTATCTTTGTAATACATGGATATCAATTATCAATAGTAGATCACCATGTAATGTTTTCAACCTTCAATCAGTATTGACTAGAGTAATCCTCTATCTTCCTTTCTTTTCATCTCATTCATGGAGTTCTTCAAAGGAAGAACTAATCATGTTTTTACTTAAAAAAGAATGATATTATATGGGCAAAATAGATCATCTATATCTATCACTTTTCTAGCTTATGCAAAAAAATAATTAGTATTACCAGAGGACATCCAAAAACTATTAGTAGTCTTAGTAAACTTCTATAGCTTTCCAAACACTCCACAAAATTGTTATAAAAATAAAATGTGAGGACATGTATAAAAAATTTAATATCTGCTAGGTAAATCAAATTTGTAAGGGGCCAAGATTGCATTAAATAAATCTTCCTTTAGCTTTTTTGTGCTACACATTATACATAGGTCAAAAGAAAGTAGCTTACTTCCAAAATTTGATGGAAAAAAGTAAAAGTAAATTTCCTTAGGTGGAAAAAAGTTGTTATCTATCAATTCCATTATACATTGTAATGATAACTAAACTCCCAGCATAGTTTTACAAAAAATTAAAAATGGAACGCTTATAGGGATTTTTCAAGAAAATCTTAAGCATCACTGGACTTCTTGGAATAAAATTAGCTTCCAATTAGAGCAAAATAGGCTAGGTGTTTAAAAAGTCAAGAAAATTATGAACTTTTTATGTTAAACATAGTTTGAAGATAGTCAATAACAATAGTTTGTTGTCTAGCTACATGTCAATAAAACACTAATCCTTAGATGCATCAAAAATGAAATCCAACACATGGGCTAACATGCAAAGAATGAAATATTTAATTAAAAATAATGCAAATTGGTCTAACTCAATGAATGTTTTATAGATTGTCTCTTGTGACGTGTAGTTTAGTTGTCATTTACCTGGGCTTATTTGAGATCAAAAAAGCTATTTCTAAAATGTAGATGACACTTATGAAGCACCAAATGCCCTTTAAAGTTGTTAACATTAGCATTGATGATATTCAATAATTTATGGCATTACCAAATAACCTAATGAACCTAAACCTTCAACTTTCTTGAATGTGGCAGTAATGTCAAAATGAAGATTCAATTACTAATGTGCTTTTTATTATAAGGAAGCTAAATAAGCATGGGCTACTTTTGAAAATAATTTACACGTTATGCGACCTGATCCCTATTAAATCATGAAATGAATTACATCTTGAGAAAAGTAAGGTAATATGACATTAGTAATAGGGAGGGCATAATCATACTGTCCACTTTAATATCATTGGAATATTTGAAAAGCTAACATAACTAAGAACTTTGGGCAATTAATTCAACTTGTTGCATGATGTTATATGTAATATTAAAGAGAATTGTTGCTTCATAATATGCCTTTTTCTAATCATTCAAACTTTGTAGGAAGATGTCAAACAAATCATTTTGGGAATCATATATTAATTGGCAAGAACTTAAGAAACAACAGTGGAAAGGATTTGGTGGTTCCCCCAACCAAAGATCTTGATGTCGTTATACATCGTTGGTGAGATGTTATTTGTTAGTTGTAGTGTTATTGTAGTTGAAATATTTTGGAACAATTTAGAGGAAATGAGTTTAGATTTTTTATTATTTAAATAAATCAAATAACATTTAAAGTTATGGTATTAGTCATAACTAGGAGTCTTCAATTATTCAACCAATTTGAATTTAACAATTTATACATTTTAGTGGATTGTAGTGTGCTATTGAATCTATTCCAAGATAGAGAAAATGTAGAATAAGAGTTAGGAAATGGAATGATGTAAGTATGGAAACTAGTTTGCGAAACACAAAATGAAGCTTATTTTACCAAGAAAATAACAATTTGTCGATACTCTTGCTAAGAAAACAACAATAAAAAATTCAACTCATATAGGTATGGAGCATCAATTCTAGATAAATACAAAACTATTATTAATATGTAGAAAACTTTCATATATTTTGTCATCATAGAACACATGACATTTAAAATATGGAGTAATTCTCATATTACATGGTGTTAGAATTAAGATATTCAAGGTTTCTACCTTTTTTGTGTAATACAAATAATATTTTCATAAGATTCGTACTTTTACGTCTAAGAGTTACTATTCATGTGCATAAAAAATCATAACATAAAAATATTTGAATAACAGTGGTTGGTGAGCAATATTAATCATTGTGCATGGTTTCCTTAATTCAACTTTAATAATTATTTGATAAAGAAAGTATAAAACAATGTAAATAGTATCAAAATATAATGTTATTATAATTTAACACTACTTTAAATCATAACATTATTGGCCATCATCATAACATACTATATGTGGAAGCTCATACAAGTTCGATGGTTCACAAAGAATTGCAAACAATGGACGATTATGATCATTGTTGATTACAGTATCATCCATTTAATCTTGGTCATCACTAATGCTCTTCATCTGATGATGTAATTATATTGCAAAAATTTATTTAGTGAGTAGAATAGAAAGAAAGAATATTCAAATATGAGAATAAGAAAGCATCACAAGTCTTATACTAAAAAAACCCAATCTTTATTTACATTATACTAATATGATTGGCATCTTTCAATACAAACATACATTTTCAATGATATGGATATGCACATCAGGCACACAAAAATTATGAAGAGTGTAACAAGAATTTTGTCTCTTTATATTACAATCACACACACAAAGCTTACCCAGTTCCATAATCAGAATGAATTTCTAACCATTTTGGATGATGACATCAACAACTTTTATTTTACATGCCCTTCTAAACAATTAGAAGAAACATTGAATAGCTAATAAGGCAATATATAATAAGTTTATTTGATGAGTAAAAAAAAGTAAATTATGCCAAATATTATTTAAATTCTAATAATGGAAGGTCAAAGAAATGAATGAAAATGATTTCTAGCTATTTAAAAACAAAACAATGCCAATTTATGTTGTATTAGGGGTTATCACTTTTATCCAGAAACCCCAAACATGTAAAATAATGACATATTATATAAAACATGATGAATAATGATGTGGCTTAGCTTACTAAATCTTTGTTTTTTGTTAGAAAGGTTGTTATGAGTAATGTAGAATTTAAAGACAACCACTTATGCACTCTTAGTGATACCATGGCAATAATGAGGATTATCATTACACTTAATTTCATAACTTGAAGAATTTTGTTAGGCAGCCTAGCTAAAATCAATATAATGCCTAATGGTTTATAAGGCTTAAGACTTAAGGGACTAAGGACATGGCCAAACATTATTAATGTAGTACGGGTAAGAGGAACTCCTATAATAAGATTTATGATGAAAGATAACAACAAAAAGGATGACAATCATGGTGAAGATAAATTCAGGTCATAATTTAGATATTAGATAATCATCTAAAATATCTAGATAGCAAACTATGATTGTGTACTCTTTTAGCTAAAGAAAACATTATTTCTAGAAATATAATGCCAATATTAAAAAAAGAGTTTTTATTTTTTCCATCGTAGGGATTTAAATAGAATGTAACTTTAAACCTAAATTCAAAAGGAAAACTGACAAACTATCGAATAACTAGTGGACAAAAATAGGTTGTTGTTTAATTTCTTGCAAAACAACTAAATTCAAATTACATAGTAAGTGATAAAAATATCATTAAAAATCTTATCAAAAGGTCAATTGTTTTTTATCAAAGTTTATTTTGAGTTATTGAAATAATCATTATGATTCAAAATCACAAGTTGTTTCATTGCAATATTTCATTTTTCTTTCCTCATTTAGAATATTTTCTTGCGAGCCATAGTATGGCATCAAATTATTATATTTTGAATGCAAGCATGTTGTTAGAACATTTACAATGTGCTTTTTTAAATTATTCTTGATCAAAAAAGTTTCTGTAACTCAACACATGGCCTCACTATCGTGACTATGTCAACAGTATTATGCTTCATGTTGGCCAAGTAGCAATCATAAGAGTAAAAGTTTGGAGTGACTTGTCTCCTTTACATCAAACTTAATAATTAACATAGCGAAGTAATTAAATCTTAAATACTTATATTTAAGTTGAAATTGTAATTGGCTTATAGCAGTGAAATAACCATTATGCTTCAAAGCCACTGCTTGTTGCATTGTTACATTCTACTTTTCTTCCATCATTTTTAACATTTTCCTACAACCCACATTGTGGGTTCATTTTATTATATTCTAAATGAAATCATAATGTTACCACATTTGATACTTGGTTTATTTGAAATTAATCTTGAGCAATAGCGTTTCAAAAACTCCACTCATGACCTCACTGTCGTGTATATGTCAGCAATATTATGCTTCATATTGGCCAAGTAGCTCCCATAAGAATAAAAGATTCAAGTGACTTGCCTCCTTTACTTCCTAACTAATGATTAACATAGCAAAGTAATTGCATCTTGACTACTTCTAAAAAAGTGAAATCCTTTTTTGAGATTATTATAACTTATTTTGAAAGCAAGTTTTCAAAAAAGTTGTCATTGAAACTTTACTATATTTTGATGTTGTTTTATGCCACTTGTGACCTACTATTTTTTACATTAGGTATATTTTTTAGAAGATTAGATTCTATTTTATGAGAAATTAAATTTCCAAAAATTTAATGATTTTAGATTTTTTTATGAAAACATATTAGCCTTAAAATATGTGAAACATTGCATTCAATATTCTAAACATAAGCATCACAAATTATACCTTAGTTACATGTGTTTTTATTATACTGAAACCATAAAATGATTCATGTTACACATGTATGTATCAAAATAATCCATTATCAAAATCTAATTTATGAATGTGTGCAACCTCTCAATATGTTTAACATTAATTTTTTTAAGAAGCTATAATTTTATTAATGAGAACTTCATTATTTACTTGGGATTATATTAATTAAATTTACAAATGTCGATACTATTAAATTTTTTAGACCCATCTCAATGAACTTTTGTGAAGCCATTTAAGTTAAAGAAACTCAAACATATCGTATTGCTATTACATATGGAACTTACATACATAATATATGATTGATTTATATGGCTACATTTACATTATATTTTGAAAGAACTTAGTTATGATAAGTAAGTGCTTTGCACTTTGGTCTTGAAAGTTTTATCTCTTAAAATATCCATCTTATTATTCAATACTTCATCTTTACATTTCATCCATGATAAGCTCAAATGTTAAGTTTTTAATTTCTTTAACACAAATATAAATCTAAAGAACTCTTTAAAATTTATCCACCTATGGTAACTCTAAGTGAAACTAATTAACATCTAAATAATGTTATAATTCTACTTCTTAATATAATGATAAAACTTTTAAACATTACCTTTTTTGAAACATAACCACCTATGTTTATCTATTTTTATGTTTAATCTAACTAATCCATTTTATAAAAATAAGGTGAATTTATGTTACTCCAAAAAATTTTCTTGCCCATGATTTCAAATATAACTCTAAGAGTTTTGTTTGTCTGCCAATTTATATGAATTTATTTTGATAAAATAAATAGTCACATTTTCAAAATAAAAGTTGTACTCAATGAAATATCATAAGGGTATAGTACATGAAGTATGAAATATTTTTGTATGGTTAACTAATATGGGAAAAGTTGTATTAGAAGATTAATAATGATCATTTCTTAGTTTTTTGCATTTATAATATTTATTCTTTTGAAATTGTTTATGTATAAGGAATTTTTTGATACATGATAGTTATCTTTTTGATACATGGATTCCTATTATCAACATGTTAAAAACCATTATGAATGAAAATATAAAATTTGAATTTTAATATTTGATTTGTTTATCATTCAAAATTTAGGTTTCAAGCAAGATATTAGAGAGGAGAATAATGATTGTTCATCCTGCCCTTTCTTTTATTTTTTAGTTATTTTTTATCATTATGGTATAAGAGTAAGATCTTAATTAAGTAAAAGGATCTCCATTCTACCTTTTTCTTTATAATTATTGCTCTCATATATATCTTTAATAAGAAATTTATCATGATTTTATGTAATATATATATATATATATATATATATATATATATATATTTTATATAACATTAAATTCTCATTAAAAAATTATATGTTTTATTATTTTTTATTTTTTCATTTGTAATTTTTTTATTTTTTTGAATATATGTGCAATACATCATGACAAACTATGCACGATATTTTGATGACATTTAGATATTTTGTAGTGTCTGTTAATTTAATTTTTTCACGTCAAAGAAACTTTCTTTTCACTTTTGTTTGGTAAAATTTGTTTTCTTATCACATTTTATTAATATTGTGCTGTGAATATATTTGTAATATTATGTGTTTTTTGTTTTCTTTTTATTTTTTTGTTAATTTCTTCTTGTTTAATTTTTCTTTTTTTCTTTTATTTATAATGCTATGTAAATTATTTTTTTATTTTTCATAGAATTTGAATGCTATATAGGTTTAATAAATTAGATAAACTTTTAGTTTTTACTATTTTTTATTTTCATAATTTTCACAAAAAAATTTCTTTTCTTAGTTTTATGTAAATTATTTTTTGACATTTCCTTGACAATGTTGATTAGTTGGATGTTTCAATGTAACAATAATGCTTTTTTTCTTTGCTTAGTGAATCAATTTATGTTGCCACATTCATAGACATGCCTAATTGGAAAACAATTATAAAATAGATATGGAAATACATCAAATGCAAGAATGTTATAAATTAAATATCATAATATATTTAACAAGTGAATATCAGTTAAACAAAAATGTTATAAGATAAGAAAATGTTAAATTCTCATGAAATAAATGTACTACTATTTTAAAACAACATGTATGATATATTAATAAAATATTTAAGTAATTAAGTAAAGATAAATTTTTCAATATAGAAAATAAAAAGAATTACAAAATAACAAAACCATTAAAAATGACTTAGATAATTATTGTCAATTGCATTAGAAATGAACACTAATCTCCCTAGTGATGTAATAGTTTCAAACTTATTAATGTAAATATTTTGAAAAAATTACAAGGTATATTGTTGTTAAAATAGTTTAATATTTTAAAGTTTAATCTTTAAGTTTAATATATCAGATAGTTGCAACAATAATTCAATAAAGAACAAAGCAACATAAATAAAATAAACAAATAATTGCAAAAATAGAATAAAAAATTAAATTTTATGAAGCTTTAGGCAAAATGGTTAAAACAAGTTGCTAAATAGTAATTAAAATAATGTCAATAAAATGTTACAAAAATTGTCCAATTAATTACAATTTAATTTCTTTTTTATTATATGAAAAGAACAAAAAAAATTCCTAGCATATAATTTTTGCGTTCGGAACAACATTGACATTATGTTAACAAAATAATATACTAAAATATAGCTTTATATCATTAATATTTAAATTAGTTTTTAGTAATTTCTAAGACATTAAAAAAAATAAAATTGTAAAATTTATTAATATATTAGATATGTTGTTAAACTCTAATTTTTCTTTATGTATAAATGTGAAATATTAAAACATTACTAGTCATCATATGGATTTTCCATTAATGCATCTGTCATAAATAATATTTCACGAATAAGAAAGTCATTGATGTTAAAGTGATTTGCCACCTCAAAACTAGTTATTTAAAAATACAATTTCAAATGCATGTCAAAATATAAAAACATATAGAAAGATATATTATAAACATTAAAAATACTCTAAGGAAATGTAATATTTAAAAATATTTTTCTAAGAAAAACATTAAAAAAATACATAATTTGTTAAAAAAATTAATTTTTGCAATGATTTAAATAATTTTTGAAATGAAAAACTATTTAATACCCAAGTTTTAATATTCAATATATAAATAAAAAAATTTTAATGATCTAAAATATTTAGATTGTGTGATATATGTAAAACAATTTGAAAATTAAAATATGTGAACACAAATGCCATAACATAAAATTAATAATTCAAAGCTTTTTGAAATTGTGTTAGTTAAAACAAAAATATAATAGAAGTTAAAAGTATGTCAATTATTGGAAGAACATTTTATTGAAAGAATTTGCATTGTATGAAAAAAATTTAAAAAAAAAGATTATTTTATATATACACGAGATGAACAATAATAATAATATTTCAACAAAAAGTTTTCCTATTGCTATAATATGATAAATAAGCTATTAATATTAAAAATATTTAAATATTTAAATATATTAGTAATTTAAGGAGTAATTGCCAAAATAAAATAGGATAATTTGAAATAAAAAATACAAAAAAAGAGACATCATAATTATATAAATTTATTTAAAATATTCAATATATTTACATGATATATCATAAAATTGCACAATAGCGTATTAAAAAATCTTGTTATTCAAATTAAAAGATAATAAGGTTAACAATACATAAATATATTAGAAACAATTTATAACTTAGCTATCAAAGATATTCTAAGGAAGGTGAACAAAAATCGAGAATTAAAAAAATTATAATAAAATTGTTAAAAAGAAGAGCATAACAACTGCAAAATAAGTGTACATAAGACCTTCTTGAAATGCCTTTTCACATCGATATTTAATAAATTTTTGTCAGGATAAAGGTAGCATAAAAAGATTAATGATCATATTAATTATTTTATTTTTTTAATTCGACAATGTGATAAAAAATTCAAAAATTACAATATGTTGTCATGATAATTAAAAAATTTAAAATATTGAAAATAATTCAAAATGATATACCAAAAATATAAGTATTACTAATTTTCTTATAAATAAAGAGTACTCATTATCTTTATCAATTTTTAAGAAATAACTCAAAAATATTATACCAATAATTGTTGCATAAAATTCTTAAGAATAAATATAAAAAATGAGACAAAAATCATGGATGATTTCAAATAAAAATCAAAGAAGATATGATATAATTTCAATATATTTGTGCAAATAAAAAATTAAAATTAATAAACAAAATTTAAAATCTTAATTATTAAACTAATAAAGTATTTTTAAAAACTCAATAGAACATTTGTTACATTTTAAAATAATTCATTTAGTGACACAATATGAAATGGTATATCTGGAAAAACTTTTAAAAAATAATTACAATTACTAACCCAATTAAGCATTTGAATTCCTCGTTCGTTTTGCAAAAATTTTAACTAAATGTAATAACAATTTTAGCTCAAGTAAATATTTATAACAATAAATTATTCAATGGAAACAAAAAAATTTTTTTATTGAAATATTTCATTAAGACATAAAAAGACAAATATCTAATGATGACTAATAATTATAGCAAAATATAGAAAATCATAATGTAAATGATTTAAAGACTTAATTGAATTTTTTTATTGTATTTATACTCAACGTCAACCAAAAACATTTTCAAACATATAAGCTTCATAAACATTTTAATAATAATGTGATAGGAAGATTAGTAAAATAAGATAAAGGAAATCTTTAACCAAAAACTTGTACTATAATAAAGATAATTATCACATAGAATAAGATTAATGTCAGTTAGAAATGGATGTAAGATTTACAAATTATAAAATTATTATCACAATAAGATATTCAAAATATTCAACGTAATACGTATGCCAAAATAATGTGTACTTAATTGCAAATATAAAAAAAATGAAAACAATAACTTGGTTATAACCTCTAATATATGTGCAACATATTGATAATAAACCCCCCTCTGTGATATCAATTAATCAAATATTCATATGTATTTAAAATGTATTTTAAAAAGATTAAACATTTTTCAATGAAAAAAATATTAAAATTTTTCTAGGCTTGTAATTAATAACTCTTTTATTATTTTAATAATAAAGAGTGTCTCAATTAAAATTAAAATTAAAATTGGAACAAATAGTTTACAAAATAAATCATGAAATATCTATAAATCTAGAATTTTTTTAAGAATTATTAATGACTAAGTTGTTAAAAATATAAATTATTCAAGGAATATAAATTAATTAATAAAATAATTTGTTTAAAGTTTGCAAAACTATATAAGAAAAATAAGAAAAAAAATTATTTATAATATTGGAAAAATACTGTCTTTCATCTAAACTAAAATATTATAACACCACAAATATATAGGAAATTATGTCAATGAATATTCTTGGCTATGAATATGTTAAGAAAATTGGTTCAATTACGCAAAAGAATTGACAACACTAGACATAAAAATTTCTTTTTCAAACTTTTTGCAACATTCAAGCTCAATGCTACTTATTTTCAAAAAGTATATAAGAATTCTGGATTTGTTAATAAAATTTCTCAAGTTAGAATAATGTGACAAGAAAATTTCATAAAATCAAAACTTTTTTTGGTCTAATTGTATAATTCAACATAATAATCATATCGTTTGATATCCAATTATAGTCATCCAGTTGGTATGAAAGAACGTTAGTATACCCTATGAATTCAATGAATTTCTTATGGTAAGTAAAAGTGAGTTGATCATAGAATCGAACAAAATTTTATTGTACCATAAAATGTTTTTTATTTTACTTAAGTCTACATGAATAAGATGATTAAATGGTCTAAACTAATATTTGTATATTGTATTATATTTTTTGTTTGACTTAATTAAGGTGAGAATATCACCAACACACCATTCATAATATTCATTATAATTGCACATTATATGATGTTGATGTACATCATTTTCGAAAGTTTAATTTTCATTTGAATGATTTTACTATAAGGTGTATTTTCACTATGTCAATTGATTTGTTTGAGTTTTTCTTATACTTTTTTTATGGAATGGTTCTCCCCTAATTGAATAAATTGATCATATTGCTTTAATCTTTGTTAGTAATTGTTCCGTCCAATTTTACTACATTCACTTGTTAGCTTAGATGAAATAGTTTAGTCTTAAAATTGTCTCTTTTCTCCACTTGCTAATCTTATTGTATAAAATATGATCATGTGGTTCATTTAGTAATGAAAAAGACTTCATTTCAAATTTGAAAAGTCATGCATAGTGTAGTTGACCCACAAGTTTCTTTAATTTACAAGAAAAGGAAAATGTCTTAGTCAAAAAGAACACTTAGTTTCTTGATCACACAATTTTTTTTCCATTGTTATTTCACAAATGGTTACACCCACATATTTAATCAATAGACATGTCTTCCAACATTAATCTCCTTTCAGTGTTGTTCACCATCATGCATAGAAGCAAAGCTTGATGGTTGATGAGTATGCTAATTGAATAGGTTATTATTATCAAAATATTTTAGATTATTACTCGTTAGACCAATAACCTCTTTTTTTTATGATAAGTTGCATTCAAAGTTTATCATAAAGTAGTTGAATGTAGTGTAGGAAAGCATTTCCTAAATATTATGAAGTGAAGCTGTGTTTGCAAGTAATAAAACACATGGATGTGTTCCCCTTTACTCATGGAACTACTCTTAAAACCAAGATTAATGTCTCCTACTTTTTTCATCATAAAAAATCTTCTAATCCTATGGAATAAATCTTTCCTAAGCAGCTTCATTAAGATGCCAACTAATTGCATGTTGTTAACAACAAATTAAATGTCTACCACATTTCATTCTATATGCTTCCTTATGGGAATGGTCCCTAGAATTACTTTATTTGTCCTTAGAATACTAGATAAGGCTTTGAGTTGGGCAAATGACACACATATTGTCATATTTTATGGGTATTTTTTTCCAAATGTAATCCCATATTTTTTAGCATCCTTTTTAACCCAAAAATGTTTTCTAAAAATGCTCCCAATGATATATATTATGGTTCATTGGTTGCAAGCAATAATAGTTCAATGTTCTCATGAGTTTAAGTTGTGCCAAAAAAATGATTAAATACCTACAATGCTTTTCTTATTTACTCTTGAACCAACATAATCCTTGTAGCTTTACCTTATTAGATAATGACATAACTAAAATTTGCAATTTGAAAACCTTAATACCTTTGTGCCAAGCAATTACAAAAGATTCTTTTTTTACAGGTACCAAGTCATAGAATAGATTAAAAAAGTCCTACACTAAAAACTTTCTAAGGTCTTCTTGTAGCTAATTAAAGAACATATCATCCCTTCGTATATCTTGAATCTATTTGTTTTCCATTCTTGTCTTTGTTTAACACTTTGGTGGAGACTCTTGAAAGTGGAAATAGGTTTTGATTCTTAAGATCAAGCATGTATAAGATCTCATTTATATAATTTATTTAAGATACAGTGATACCTTTCTCATATTGTTTAACTTTCAATATAAGATAATGGGTCTCTTCACCCATTTTATTAATCTCAAATCCTTCACCTATAAGCTTACTAAATGATTCACAATGGCCATATTGGTTGATCCAAAATTGATATTTTTGCCTGCATAACCTTGGATAAGAAGAAGTTCATTAGCGAAGTTCTTAATGAAAAAAATTCAATCTACATTCCCATGCTAAATTAATGTTTGAGTAGAAATCTATTAACTTTATGAACCAGGATCATTGTTCTTGTTGCAAATCACATAAGTTTGATGTGGACAATGTTGACAAGAATCCAATTATTTTACATACACTTCCACTTAAATAATAACATTTATAAGTTTGCTCTTAATATCAATTTGGTATAGTTTAAATAACTTATAATACGAAAAAGCTAATAATGACCATGTTTCCTTCAACTTTATGATTAGTTCAAGTTCTCCTTTTAAGTTTAGTCCTCTCACTTGATTATAGCACTTTGCCACTAGCCATTCCATGTTTTGAATGAAAATCACATGATCAATTTGTTTTTATTTTTTAATACCCATTTTTTATGATTATATTGTGTTGACATATCCTACCTAATAATAACAAAATAATTCATTCTAACAAAAAAGTTAAAATCATCCAGCAACTGACACAATAAAATTCATTCCTTAATGCTTCACTTGTATTTTGAAGAACAAGGTTTTGAGTTGATGAAACATGTGTGATTTCTTTTTAAAGGTAGGCATGGGTTTGTACTAAAAACACAAATCACTTAAGATTAAATAACTAAGATGATTTTTATAGTATGCTAACTCCTTTGATGCAACCATGTCCATCTTTTTAAAATTTTAATATATCATTTATATATATTTATCTAAGATACAAGGATGCCTTTCTCATCTTTCTTAACTAGTAGTCCAAGAAAATAGGAAAACTCACAATTATGTTAATCTCAACTCTTACACACAAAAGCTTAATAATTCATTCATATAATTCAAAGTTGGTTGATCCAAATATGACATCGTCTACATAATATATGACTTAAAGAAGTTCAGCAGCATAGTTCTTGTTGAACAAAGTATTATCTAATTTCCCTTATTAAATAATGTATGAAAATCTACTAAGTTTGTCATACTATAATCGTTCATGGTCATCTAATTTTTTTCAAAATCTTCCATGTCTTCTAAATCTAACTCTTTTTTATGAATAATTTCACCAAACACAACTTTAGCATATTACATTACTATTAAGGTTTCCATAATAAACTGATTATAGGTCTATCTATTTGAAGAATATCATAAACAGGTAACCTCCATTCATTTTGTTTTGAATCTCCAATTTCTAATCTACTTTTTGATGTAACACTTCCACTCAAAAAAGCTTAAGTTTTAGTATTTAGGCTTCTTGTTATTTCGAAGTAAAATAGCATGATATTTATAATTCATTTGATCTATTGAGACATTGAGATAAATAGAACATCTATAATTATCAAGGCATTATAGTTTGGAGATTCTATATCACTAAGAGAAAAGTAATAGAAGCTACCAATGCTTTAAGTGGAGAGCACATTGTTCGATACATAACATTAAAGGAGCCCAATTGAATATTTAGATAGTCAATTAAGAGATAAATGCTATATCTATAAAAAAATAGAAGCAACATTATTATATTGGAAGTTGACATATTGATAAATGTTGTTGTCCTAAACTAGCATGATAATATGTGTAAGATTAAAAAGGTTTTTTGTGGGTATAGAGATTGATTTAAACTAAGGTAGAATAACATTACCTAACACTAAATAACACATTTTGCCTATTATGATCACATTTTTGACAAAATAATAAGACAAATATACATTGATAATAATGTTGTTATATCTTTATTTTTCTTTTTTGTTTGTCTTTAAATTTTATTTTTCTAAAATCTTCCATGTAATCCAAATCTACCATTTTATTTTAATGCATAATTCCATCAAAAACTACTTGAGTACATTCCTTCACAACTAAGGTTCCTTTGTTAACTGGTTTATAGGTCTATTTATTTGTGGAATATCATAAGGAAATGGCATCCATTAACTTGGTTTCTCATCCCCTATTCTTATCTTACATATCGATATAACACTTCCATCAAAAAATGCCCAAGCTTTCATAGTTGTGCTTCTTATTATTCACAATGCATACGATGTCTTATTTATAATTCATTAAATCTATTCGGACGTTAAGATAATAAGAATAGCCTGAATTATTGAAGGATTATAGCTTGGGGTTCCTATATCACCAAGCAAAAAGTAAAAGTACATACCAATTCTTTAAGGAATGCAAAATCTTATGCTATATAACATACAGGATTCTTAATTAAATATTTAGATATATAATTGAGAGATATATGTTATATCCATAATAAATTGAAGGAACTTTACTATTGATCATTGTGACATATTCACAGCAAGAAGTTGTTATGTTAAACTAACATAATAATGTGTGGAAAATTATAACCCAAATATTTGTATGTCTGAAAATGAGGTTCTCAACCCTAGAAATTGATATTTACTTATTAAGAAAACAACTTTGATAAAATAATAAGTCAAATATATGTTGATTAATAGTATGACTTATGTGGTATAGAATACACTAATATATTGCACAATGATTCCAACCTTATATCATACTTTTGCAAAAGGTTTCTTGATCCATGTGATACTCAACTAATGTGTAACACAACATTCTAGACTCAAAATAGTCAATGAAAGAGAACATTTGAAACACTTGAGAATATATTAGGATTATGAAAATGATGTTTTTAAGACAACTAGGATAAGTATTTCACTTTTAATTAATTTTCCTACAACAACAATTATTACACTAGTACAGAGATGACACCATATATAGTATTGCACAGTGAGATGCATAAATTATTATGGAAGAGGATCATGTAATTTTAAAGGCATGTCCCATGAAATACATTACAATGCCTAGAAAAAAGGAATGACTAAAGACAAGGCATTCTGTGCTTTCATTGATTATTGAAATAAATTGTTCTATTACTTACAAGATTGTTGTCATTATCATTTTCATAGTACCTCATGTATTTTTCCTTTCATTCCTAATAAAACTTTTTGATAATGATACTTTTATACATAAAAGTGATTAAAGCAACATCATGGTGCATCTTAAATTATTTCATAAGGAAATCACAATGGCATCCTTGACAAGAGAAATCAACAAAATAAGGAAAAAGAGCATTTGGCGGAGAAATTACTAACTAGTAGCTACTTGGAAAGTACAGGAAGAGCTCTTTGGTGGCATCCCAACATTTTTAAATTTGATTGATTTAATTCTTATATGGAGGGATGCTTACAAAATAGTCGAAAGCCTTTAAGATTTATATAATGTTTGTTGAAATAATGTAAGTGCATTTCAAAATTTATTTTGAATATCATGAAATGAAATTTTCATATGGATATCTTTGTATAAGATCAAAGGGACTATTATTTGAAAGAACTAACAACATGGAGTGGAAGTCAAATATGAAAGAAAAGATGAAAAGAAACCTAAAATAATAATTCTAAATGAATTTGAAGAGAATATGTCATAAAAAAATACCAAAACCTATTAAAAATAGCAATAATTTAATTCTAAGGGAATTTTAAGAAACGATAATAAATATGCTAAACTAGAAACGTTTGAGTTTTTTTCTTAAATAAATAACTCATGGAGTAGTTTTTTATAAAATTGGTCAAAAGACTTTTTGATGTCATTTGTAATAGAATGTCCAAGAAATAGAAATATTTATAAGGTTTTTAGCTCAAGGGTTATCTAACCAAATAATTAAAGTACTAAAAGAGGAGAATATCAAAGGGAATGTAATTGATAACAAAGATACCATTGGTAGGACTAAAATAAAAATTTTTTGTAAAGGTTAGGAAAAGGAAGAAAAATTAGATAATTATGGAAGTGCCTTTGAGAAACATGAGACATATTTTTGTAAGTTGAGACCAAATGGTTCCATAAATGGTGGGAATCATCTAAAAAAATTGTAGAATGGAGATAGTGCCACTATCAAATGATAGTCAATAGTTTGATGATCATTTCAAGGAGTACTGGACGGTTAATGTGTTATTTTTGTGACCCTTAATTATTAGGTTTTGTTTGATGATAGAAACATTAAATATTAGTAATGAATTTTCTTGTAAAAAATGTGTATGCTTTGTTAAGATTTCAAATATTATTTCACATTTATTAGTCATATCATGAATAAAGGTTAGATTTATATAGAACAAATTTGATCATAGCTATTAGAAAGTTAAGAATAAGTTGATTAAAAAACTACTTCAAAACAACATAAAATATTTTTTCTAAAACGACTAATGTAATGGCTCAATTAATGTCTAAGGAATTAATCATAATGTGGGATTGACTAGTTCCATTTGCTTTGATCTGAGAGGTTCTAAATCATCAGATCAGAAACTATGAAGGCGGATGAGTTTTGGAAGGTTAGACCAAGGTGGATTAGAATCTAAGCTAATTGATCCAATTGCATGAGATCTGAATCCTTTGATTCATCAATAGAAAAGTTTAGAAATATCTTATTTGTAGGATTCAAACATGGACAAAGATAAGTCATTTGACTCAATGATAGACTATTTCAATAGGGTAAAATAATAAAACATTTTCAATGAAGTCAAACATGACAAAGCCATTTAAGTTTGAGTTTGGATCATGTGCTTATAGTACACAAAACATTTATCGTTCAATAAAAGGTCAAATGGTGAATAATAGAGCACAAGTTTAGCATTGAGTTGTTAAAGAAATGTTAGTCCCATACTATTGAGAAGAAAAATAGTTTTCTCTTTATAATACCCATCATGGGTGCATAGTGCTGAACAAACTGAGGTTGGCTCCCCCTTTCGTCCTTAAGATTTCATCATCTAGGACACTTATATGCTTATAGATCATTTCTTGGTGATGGTTTCCAAAAGACCCCCATTCACATGCAAAATTCAAGTTTGTTAACTTTCAATTCTCTACCATACCCCAATCTAGTTTAGGATGAACTATAAATAATTTCTTGGGTTGTTTTAGCCTAGTCTCTTAATCCGATGCTACCAAGATAAGTTGGTCTTCGTCAAAAAAAGTGTTTTGCACATAGCTAGCTTAGGTAATGGCCTAATGTTTATTTCAGCTATGAAAATTTAAAAATAATTAATTTTTTAGTTTACTAAATGTTTAGCAATTAACATGAAAGTTGGCAAAGATAGATTACTTGGATTAAATTAAAAAAATGATAAAAAAATCCTATAATTTTTTTAAATTGAGGAAAGGATGAACAAGTTAAATGCTTAAAATAGGAAGTGAAAGCGAGATTAATTAAGATGTAACTTATAATCAATAAGTTAATATTCTATCTTATAACAAAAAAACATATATTATTATGATAAGTGGCATTAAAAAGGAAAAGTTGGTGCTCCAACTTAATTTATACACCCTTTTACTATATGTTCCTACTAACTTATTTAAACCATGGTTATTCTCCATCTTTAATACTATGAAAAAAGTAATATAATTTATATAATTTGTATTACACCTAATTATAATCTTGTGAATTCAAATTGATCAGTTGGAAGGAATCTTGTAAATCTGTCGACCAATTCTTGTTTAGTAGAATCATATGTGAATTTTATTATGCCTTTAACTACTTGGTCTCTCATAAAGTGATGTCTTACATTATGTGTATGCTCCTAGAATGTTGAACTTGGTTCTTTGCTAAAGCCAAGGTAGTAGCATTATCAATTCTATTGGAAATATATGAGAGATCTAAACCATAGCCTTGAAATTATTGTCTCAAACATAACACTTGAGCAAAACAATTGTTAGTCACTACATGTTTGAATTGCATGGTCAATATGGCTATGGAATCATTTCTACTTTCTTGACCATGAAATTAAAATATTTCTTAGAAAATGATACGTACCTAAGTTATTTTTCTTATCTACACTAGAGCTTAAATAGTCTGGATCTAGGAAACTTATAAGATCTCATGAATGAACATTTGTAGGATGCCTTAAACCTGTGTTCATTATATTTCCTATATATTTGAAGATTAATTTAATCAACTTTAGATGGATTTTCTTAGGATTTTGTTGAAATCTTACACATAACTAATACTAAACAAAATGTTTGATCTATTAACTATAAGATATAAAAAAGATCCAATAAGTTCTTCGTAAAAATTTTTATCAATATATTTCTCAATTTCATATAAAGCTAAATAGACTGATTTATTCATTAGAATCTCCTTATATTTCAAATTTTCGTACCTAAATTTTTTGAATAAATAATTTATATACTTAGCTTGTAAAATAAAAATCTCATCCTTTACATACATAATTAGTAATCAAAACAAGAAACTCATTTCACATATTATAGTTATCTCAAACTCCCCCTCACAATTAAGTCACTAAGTTCCTTACACAAATTTTCATTTAAGCTTATAAAAATTTAATCATCAATATAAACTTGTATAAGCAACAAAAGATCATTTAAAGATTTTAGGAATAGTGTGTTATCTATTTTTTTCTTTTTTAAAACCACTATCAACTAGATAATTGCTCAATCTATTATACCATAAACAAGGAGCTTGCTTAAGGCCATAGAATCCTTTCTCAAGTCTATATACATAATCATTATGTACATGGGTCTCAAAACCTATGGATTGTTTTATACACATCTTTTTTATTATCCTATTTTAACATAAAAATTTTACATCTATTTGAAATAAACTAAAAATCTTATGAGATGAATATTCTAAGAAAAGTCTAATGGCCTCTAATCATATTACTACTAGAAATGACTCCTCAAAATATATACCTTCAACTTGGTTATAATGCTTGCCAAGAGATCTACTTTTGTTTATAATGATCACTCTATTTTCATCTAATTTATTTTTAAACGTCCATTTTATTCCAATCACTTGGTTATCACTAAGCGAAGAACTTGTTACCACACTTGGTTTCTCTCAAAAAGATCTGACTCTTCTTTCATTACTTAAATCTAATAGTTAACCTTATGGGCTTCCCCTATGCCTACAAATTCTAATGAAAGATACAAATGTACTATGATTAATTCTTCATAAAGATTCGAGTCTTAACTCCTTGATTAAATTCTCCAAAAAATTTTTTTTTGGGATGTGAAGCTTGGTCTTGCTAATCTTTAGACAATTTATGGCTACTCCCTCATTCTATTTTTGTTTCTCTTTCACATTCATCTTTGTTCAACTCTATGTTCTTTTAGGACATTATTTGTTAACCTAAAGTTTTATTATTTGTCATATGAGTAGAGTCATCAAGCATTATATTCATAATTTTATCTAACTTTTAAGTATCTATGTTGTAAACTTTATAAGATTTTCAAAAAGAAGAGCTTCTATAAAAATTTCTAGGAAAATGTTTTCATCAAACTTATTCAACTTGGACCTTTTATTATTAAGAATTGTGTATTTATATCAAAAAACATGAAATTAACTAACAATCAATTTCTTAATTTTTAATAACTCGTAAGAAGTTTTTTGAAATATTGGCCTTAAGTTAATTCTATTTATTATATAACAAGATCTGGTAGTTTCTTTGTTCAAAAAGGATTTTGATAGGTTGTATTAGATTAACATAGTTCTACTCATCTCAACCAAGGTTTTCTTCTTTCTTTCTACAATCCCATTTTGTTGATGTGAATAAGAACATGTAAATTGATGCTCCTCTTTTTTAAACTCGTTACCACTATCACATTGAATACAAATTAATTTCAGAAATTTTTCTCTTCGATCTCTTTTATTAAATTAACAAAGATTTCAAACATCACACTCTTACTGTTAAGAAATACAATCCAATTTTATCTAGAAGAATCATTAATAATCATAAATTTATATTTTTTCTTATGTAAACTTTAGGAATGTGTATTCCTAGAAAGATCTAAATAAACTATCCTTAAATGTCAACTAGTAGTTAAGTCATTTTTTGATTTAAAAGAAATATTTAACTTGCCATCATTTTTAGCGTGATTCATACATTTTTAAACTAGTTTGTTTATATTTGAGAAGACCTCTAACTATATCTATCTTGCTTGTTCTCTTTAATGTAGAATATCCAATGTGACCAATTTTGATTATATTTTTCTTAGAATTGTCTCCAATTGTTAAGGATCTAGTTGGACCTCATGTTATTGAGATAAACGTTGATCGAACTCTAGTCATATGTTTTGAGCATCCACTATTCATTTCTCAAGTTTTTTCTTTACATAAGGCTATAGAAATTATAAAAGTTTTACTTAGTAATCATAAAATGTTATTTTGATTTGCCTTATTTCTATTCATAATACCAAAGTGTATTGCATCTGACCTATGAATGTCTCCAAAACACAATATCTCGATAAAATGATTATGAAAATAACTTATTTTAAACTAGAAGTACTTTCCATAATTTGATAATCCTTAATGATATGACGTCTTTTACAATTATAAAAGTATCTTATTTTGAAATATTAGGCATATTCAAAAGAAGACATATGGATGTTTGGAAAATTAAACATCATGTGAAATATTAGAAAATTTTGTACGTTCAACAGAATAATTTTTTTTTTCAAAACTCATTTTTTTAAGAAATATTCCCAATGATCATAGAAACATTTTCAACATATTATGTTTTTTCAATATTTTTTCATAAATAATCAAAATGATCATTTTTTATTTGTAAAAAAGTTTTAATTTTTCATGTACAATTATTAAAGAAGTTAAAACAGTAATAACTTTTATGTAATTATTTTCAAAGCCTTCATGAGGCAAAGAGCTTACCTTAATCTTCTATTCATCACTTGATGTACTTGATTCATCGTCATTTGTCATGAATCATATCACTACTTCCTCCCCACCACTTGAAGTTTTGGAGTTTAACCCTTCTCAAGCACTCCAAGTAGCTTGAAAATCTTTCCTTTTTTTACTATCTTTTTTTTCTCAAACTTATTTTTTATGTATTTGAGTTGTGGATATGCTTGTATAAAATGTTTGGTTTGACCACAATCATAGATCTTGGTGTCTTCAACTTCTCTGTTCCTGTATTTTACAAATTTCTATTTACAATCTTTTTTTCAAAATTTTTATCTAATCCTTTAACATGAAAATTTCCATCATCCTCCAAGTCCATAGAAAATATAGATGTCGTATCTATATTATATTTGTTAGTTTTAAAAACTAATTGTTCATTTTACCCTGCTCCATGCTTTGCTTACTTATGAAGGCCTTCTTTTCAACTCTTCTATTCATCCAATCTTTGTCATTCATGATTCTCTAAGTATATCATCTAATGTGAGCTTGTTATGTCTTTGGATGTCTTATTACTTTGGCAAGAAGATCATATTTGTTGGGTGGAATCCTTACCACTTTTCTTATAAGATCTAAATTAGAAAGTATTTTTTCAAGATTTTGTAATTCATTAGTAATATTCATAAATCACATATACATCTTCTTTATAGTTTTTATTAAATTCATTCTAAAAAGCTCATAATCATGTGTAAAAAGATTTATCTTTTTTTCTTTAACTTACAAAGTGCCTTCATAAGTTACTTCTAACTTTTTCAAAACTTCACATGTAGTATACAAATTTATAACTTGATCAAATTCACTTGTAGATATACTAAAACGAATGTTGTTGAGTGCCACAACATTTCATTGTCTTTCTACTATAATCACTACTTAGTGCACAAAACAACTTGATTTCATTTGTGCATTAATCTCTAAGTAAATCTTATAGTTATGTGAGCACTTTCTAATCTTGTAAGTAAATTTATTGGATAAATTTTAATTAATAAATTTTTATTCTTTAATAATGATAGAATGATTGAAGAAGACATTCATTTAATGTTGCACCAGTATTAACCATGAGTTGTAGCATATTGAAAACTTAATTTAAGAAGAAAATTAAAGAACACATATTTTGGAAAGCACACAAAAATGGCACAATAAAAATTGAACTTACCGTACAATAAAAATAATAATTCCATAAACATAATGAATACTTAAAACACAAATGATGGATCATTTAAGTGATTTAACTCACTTTTAAGCAGGGAACCCATGTGATATTAATTGAAATAAAAACATGTATATGAATGCCACATAAAGGTGACTTATGAGTTTTAAAATTATTTTTTCTTTTTTAGATATATTTATTTTTTAAAAATTATTCATAAAATTAATTTTATATTTGTGAAAAACATTTATTTAATTTATGTTATTCTTATTTTTAAATGATTAAAATCTAGAATATAAATTAAAATAATATAACTAAATCTTTAGATTATTTTGTTTAAATGAGAACGTATGTCCATTCTCAACCTACTAACTTTTATGGGTTCAATTATAACATAGGATTTTGTGAGATTAACACCAACTTGGTATTTAATGAAATCAAACTAAACTTAAGCTTTCATAAATGCTAGGCTACCCAACCCAAAAAAAATAAGAAAAAAATACGACAAGAAGGGAAAATTATAATATGTTTATACAAATTTTGATGCTTGTTGATTAATAGAGGAAGGCAGAACAAGCTTAAAATTTCTATTGCAAGTAAGAAATTGAAAACTTAGAAGTACTAAGATTAGTTGAAAGAATTTGACATTTTTTGAAGAACTAAGTTGTAGTTACTATGAAGATATTTTACTATAGTAGAATACAATGCTATAATTTGTTGAGATCCCAAATATTGGTTCATATTTATTAGTCATTTCATGAATAATAGTTAGATTTATACAGAAAAAATTTCATCAAAGTTATTAAAAAGTGAAGAAAAAGTTGTTTTAAATGATGCTTCCAAATAGCACAAAAAGCTCTTCCAAACAAATTGAAATATTTCTTTGAATTGTTTAACACAACGACCCAACTAATGACTAAGGAATTAGTCATTAGGTGGGATCAACCAGCAACGTTGGATAATACTAGAGAGGTTTTGGACTACTAAATCAAAGATTACTAAAGCAAATTCCTTCTAGATGGTTGGATCAAGATGTATTACATCTAGCCATCCGATTAAGTAAGGTGACATCTGGATCATTTGATTCATCATTTGTAAAGGAAAAAAATATTAGAACTATAGGATAGAAACTTGGAGAGTGTTAAGCCTTCTAACTCATAGGTAGATTATTTTAAAAGGTTGAAACAATCAAAGCAATCTAATGAACCCAGACATGCTCTTAGTCATTTGATTTTGAGCCATGGTTGAATGCCTATAATGCATGAAACATTTTGCAGCCTGATAAAAAATTGGATAATGAGAAACAGTAGATGCTTTTGGTGCCAAAGAATTGGACTATTGCTAGTTCCACATTGCCAAAATAGAAGTAGTTTTCACTTTGCAATACCTTTCAAGGGTGCATAACACAAGTGTCCTTCGGATTTCATCTACTGGGCCACTCGTATGCTTATAGGTAATTTCATGGTTATGGTTTTGACTTGATCTCTATTTGTTTAGCCCCTATCAATCCTCTATCTTATCTCAACAAAATTCATGAATGCAACCTAACTAATTTTGTAGCTAACTAGGCAAGTCTTCAACAGTGCTTCTAGGCTTGCTTGGTTTGGTAGGCCCAATTTCTTTGTACTAAGAGAGCTCAATGTCTAGCTTAAATTTATTTTAATAAGGAAAATTTAATAGAATTAATATTTTTGTTTACCTAGTATTTAATAATTAACATAAAATTTTACAAAGATCTATTTGATGGATTTAATAAAACAAGAATTGATAAAGAAATGAAATTCTATATGTTTCTTAAATGATGAAAAAATTGATTAAGTTAGATAATTTAATTAAGATTTCAAATTGAACAAAAAATGTGTTTTATAATAACCAAGCTGATATTCTATTTTATAATAAAAAATCATTACAAATTTGATACATATATCTTGAGTCTTTGAATTTTATTGAATAGTCCAATATCTTTAATTCATTATCTTTAAAGATATATGAATTTTTCTTTAAAATTGAATATGATTAACCCTAATCAAGCACATTTGGAAAAAATGGTAGCATTTAAGTCTTAACTTTTCAAACACAAAGGTAACCGAACAAAATATGGTTAGATGCACTTATTGGATTATGAAAAAGACACAAAAACTCTTTGAACAATTTTAGTTCGGCACATAACTCACAAATCTTGATTTAATTAAGTATGAATGTACTAGCAATAGAGGAAACAACTTTAGAGTGAACCAAGGGTAGCTAACTCCATACAATACACTTATTAAATAATGTAAGAAAACTAATATAAAGCTATAATGATCCATAATTCATGCATTGTGGGAATAAAATTGTATTTATTACGTGTGACTATAACTCAAATTGTGGGACTTATTTTTATTTCTAATTACATAATTATGTGATGAGATAATCATATTCACATCCACCTTTAAACACCTAATCAGGACTATCATGCAATCACACCATTTTGTGATCTAGATATCATATTTAAATCAAAACATGAGAACCCATTCAAATATAACAGTCCAAATCAAATCCTAATTTCTAAGTAGAGCTTATTCAATTTATTCGTCTAATCATGGATTCTGTATAAAGAGGTTACGGAGGCTTCTGATGGAGTAGCTTTTGCGTAACTACTCTTTTAATAGTTATTTTGAGCTATTTAGATTTTTATAATTTTTTGTTATTGATTATACAATATATTTGGAAATATTTTTAACCATTTAAAAGTTTTATAAATGAGTGAATTCTTAGATAAAATTGACTAATGAAATTTTTATAAAATTTGAAGAAATTTAACCATTTTGATAAATTAAGCATTTTTTAATCATTGGTATTTATTTTAATTAATTTCTATTTTTTGTGGGCTAATTATTTTATTTTTTTCATATTGATTATGTTATAAGACATAATAGCTTATTTATTGTTTTATTATTATAAGAGTTTAACCAAACCTTGTTATGAGGAAAGGCTTATATTTGCTACCATAGTTTATATGATTTTTTGGGAGTATGTGAATGTTTGATTTTAAATGAAAGTAGCTAATAATCATTCAAGTATTTTTTAATTTTTGTTGATTCTTTTCATAATGTTTATCAAAGTTTATTATTTAAAAAATTAATATATTTTAAAATAAAATGAATGTGTTTTAAAAGAAAATTAACATTTGTTAATAATTACTTTCAAAGATGTACTCAAGTTTATTAAAAAAATTAGTTTAAACAATTTTCTTTAAATATTCTATAAGTTACCAAAATTTTCATTCCAAGAAAGTCACTTCTATCTTGCTAAACTACACAACATATACTGCATATAGAACTATACAAATCATATTAGTATTTTAGTTTAGTTTTATGTCTTTGTTGTAAGACAAAAAAAATGAACTATTGATTTTTCAAAGAATTTAGGTCAGCTTGATAGTGGACAAGATAGTAAAATAGGATCATGGAGTGGAATTAGAATGTGGTTGGAATTGATGTTACATGCTTATGATTGTGTTACTCACCAATTGAGTGGTCTAAAATATCGGATAAAATAGTTGTATGTGTCAACAAATTATTTGACAAATCATTTTTAATATAATCTGATGTGTCAAGGATGATCTAAGAAATTTAACTAAAGTGAGGTAGGTTAATTAGAAGGTCAATAAAAGAAACACATTCCCTAAGAGGTTCAAATGTGGTGGACACACTGAAAAAAGAAGTAACATACTTTATTGTCATGATTTCTAAAAAATATGGATAGTGCAAAACAAAAACCCTTACTACTAATAATGTAAGCAATCAACAAAGTTGAACTATGTATTTTAATTTGGACTTGATAAGAAAATAAATACCATATTTTTTGTTAATTATAATATGGAAGTCAAAATTAATTGATGAATAGTATATTACAAATTTTCTTTGTAATTCCATATACTTTTTCAAACTATTTTAAACAAACTGCAATTGCATATTACAATGGCTGTGCATATACTTGACTTAATGAAATGGTTTATTAACGACATGCTTTATTTCTTAAATAACATAAAGTATATCTATATTTATTTTATGAAATCACACAAATGAAATAAAGTTATCATGCTAAAAGGTGTATAAATGTCAAAGAAATTTAGATAATTCAATTGATTAATGGTAGTTTCCAAAAAAAGAGTAAGTTACATATGTATACATGCATGCATATATTGTAACAAACATAGTTTTTGCAAAGGTGTTGCTTAAAGAAAAATGTGAATTAGGGATCATAAGGATATATTAGATGAAAATAAGGTCAGATAATGTCTTTATTTGTTAAAATAGATCCAAAACAACAAGTTCTCTTAGGGTACTATGGTTCATAAAATTCAAAATGCATTATGAAATAAGTGGTTGCATATTCATTTGCTTCAAGACATGCAAAAGCAAGGCAATTTGGTTATTTAACTTAGGCATGAAAAGGGAAATGACCATAATCTTTTATTTTCATGCATTAAAAATACTTTTAATCATGTTTTTATTAAGACATTACATGGATAAATTAGGAATAATATCTAAAAAAAATAGACTGTCAAAAAGTTGAGCAACAAATACTTTAGTTTTAAAAAGAATTGCTTCATTTTATATATTTACATAATTGGATGAATCTAATAATAACCTTTTTTGAATATTATAATCATGAATATAATAATTTTATTTAATTTGATTTGGCTATAGTTCTCTAATAAATAGAATTTCTTATTAATAAATAAGTTGTAGTAGATTCTTGACATTTGACAATCATGGTTTGTCTTTTTGGTTTAGCACAAAAAAAAATTCTAGTTTTCTTATTAGTAATATCATATTTTTTAAGTATTTGTTCATTAATCATTCTCATTGTTTTCAGTATTTTATAATTTTTTAAAATAGTTTTTTCATGCAACTTGAAAAATTATGTTAAATAATTCGAAGTTCACATACATTTGGTAAAGCTTATTATTTTGTTTTTTTCTTAAAAACTTTTCATTACATTGTTGAATAGAATATTATTTTTAATCTTAACTTATAGCCATAGTTTTGTTGAATTCCTATGATATTTAATGTGCCTTATCATTTATTATTTTTGTGTACTTTAAAACTTCATTTTCATTTAAATTTGATATTCCATATTCACTTTATGGCAATTCAATTTTTTTCGAAAATTTGTGGATATAAATTTGACATTTTAAATGCCCAACAATGATAGATACTTTTTTTGCTTTTCATTGTTTTGAATGTTTGTAATCCATTGATATAGTTCTCATATTTTTAATCTATTTGTTATTAATATATTTTCATAATTTTGATTTCCTTAAATATTTAGCAAAGAAATATATTTTTTTGTACTTTTAATTATCTTAAATATATTTTAAAACTTACATATATGCATTATATGTTTGCTATATTTCAATTGCATGAAAAGTATTTGTTAGCAAACCATAAGAGCTTTTAATGCATTTTTAAATTTTGATGTCATTATTGTAAAACGAAATCCTAAAATATTGAAGTCTATCTAAAATTATGCAACAATGAAAATGTAATAATAGCTTCAAAAGTAGCTTGATTTCATGATAAGTGTTATAAAGTTTATTCATTAGTTAGTCACTACACCTCCAATAACATGATTAATTAATTTATGAATGTTGTGAGCAGTGCCTTGATTCAAGATACTTCTATCTAAGTTCAGGAGTGATACCTCGATCTGATTATTGAAGCGAATGGGTTCCACAATAATGCTCCATGCCTGAAAATTGTTACATATGTTTAGAATATTTTAATTTTAGTAGAATTTGTTTTTTCTATTTTTTTAAATTTAATTAATTATAATAGAAATAAAAATAAAAAAATTAAGAAAAATTATTCTTAAGATGATCATGATATTATTATTCAAAATATTAGTTTTGATGGCCTGCCACTCTAACCAAGATGATTTTTGTGAGATTTAATGTTTACTATATTTTTTCTTTAACATCTTCCATGAAGAAACACATTAACTATCTAAAATTTAAAAATTTACTCAACAAAATTCATTATTTTGACTTGTTGCTATCAAATAAAGTATCAAGGCTTGGAGTCAACATCATAAAATCAAGCTTATAGAACTTCTTAGCATCTTCTTGAAGCTCCTCTTCATGACTTATTTAGACAAAATATATCCAAGCTTTATGATCATGTTAAAACCTTACACAATTATGTTATTATCATCAAAATATCTTTAATTGACCTCAAGGCCATCAGGATAACAACATTCACCATTTTATAATATAGCAAAAATAAACCGTTAAAAGTAAAATAAACTTGCATCATTTATATTCAATCAATCATATAACTAATTAATAAAAAAAGATTCAATTATATACACATAGATACCAGCACATACAAACACATACACAAACCCACCCACTAACACACACAAACACACACAAACACACACACACACACACATATATTCTCGATCATCTTCCCCTGCTTCTTCTTCTTCTTCTCCTTCTCCTTTTAGTTTTTCTTCTACTACTTTTTATTATTATTATTATTATTCTTATTCTTGTTCTTATTTTTCTTCTTCTTATTCTTCTGCTTCTTATTCTCCTTATTCTTCTTCTTTTTTTTCACCTTTTTCTTCTTCTTTTTCTTCTTTCCCTTCTCCATCTTTTTCTCCTTATTTTTCTTCTTCTTCCTCCACTTCTTGTTCTTCTTCTTCATCTTCTCCTTCTTCATCTCCTTCTCCTTCTTTTTCTTTTTCTTCTTCTTCTTCTTCTTGTTCCTGTTCTTGTTCTTCTTCTACTTCTTCCACTACAACTACTTCTTCTTCTTCTTCTTCTTTTTCTTCTACTTTTTCTTCTACTTCTACTTCTTATTCATCATCTGCTTCTTCGTCTCCTATTTCCTCTTCTTGTTCTACTTTTGCTTCTTCTTTGACTTCTTCATCTTCTTCTTCTTTTTCTTCTTCTTCTCCTTCTTCTTCAACTTCTTCTTCTTCTTCTAATACTTCTTCTTCTTCTTCCTCCTCTTATTCTTCTTATTCTTCTTCTTCATTTCTTCTTCTTCTTCTTCTTCTTCTTCTTCTTCTCCTTCTTTTTCTCCTTCTTCATCTTCTTCTTCTTCCTCCTCCTCTTCTTCTTCTTCTCCTTCTTCTTCTTCTTCTTCTCCTCCTTCTTTTTCTTCTTCTTCCTCTTCTTCTTCTGCCGCTACTTCTTCTTGTACTACAACTACTTCTTCTTCTTCTTCTTTTACTTCTTCATCATCATCATCTTCTTCTTCTTCTTCTTCTTCTTCTTCTTATTCTTCTTCTTCTCCTTCTTCAACTTCTTCTTCTACTACATGTTCTTCTTCTTCCTCTTCTTCTTCTTCTTCTTCTTCTTCTTCTTCTTCTTCTTCTTCTAATGGTTCTTCTTGTTCTACTTCTTTTTCTTCTTCTTCGTCTTGTTCTTCTTCTGCTTCTTATTATTACTATTATTATAATTATTATTATTATTATTATTATTATTATACTTCTTCTTCTCTTTCTTCTTCATCTTCTTCTTCTACTTCTACTTCTTTGTCTTTCGCTTTCTATCCTTCTTTTTCTCCTCCTCATTTTCCTCATACTTCTTCTTTTTCTTTTGCTTCTTCTTCTTCTTCTTCCCCTTTTTCTTCTACTACTTCTTCATCTTCTTCTACCTCGTCTCCTTCTTCTTCTTTTTCTCCCTTTTCTAATTTTTCTTTTTTTATTGCTTGATATTCTTTTGATACTTCTTCATCAGCTTCTTCATCATCTTCTTCTTCTACTTCTTCTTCATCCTCTTCTTCTCCTCCTCCCTATTCTTCCTCTTCTTTTCCTTCTTCTTCATCTTTTCCATCTACTTCTTCATCATCTTCTTCTTCTTCTACTTCTTCTTCTCCTTCTTGTTCACCTTCTTGTTCTTCTTCTTCTACTTCTTCTTCTTCTCCTCCTCGTTCTTATCCTTCCCCTTCACCTTCTTCGTCTTCTTCTTCTTCTTCTTCTTCACCAACATCTTCTACTTCTTCTTCTCCCTCTTTTTCTTCTTATTCTTCTTCTTCTTCTTCTTTCTCTTCTTCTTCTTCTTCTTTTTCTTCTTCTTCTTTTTCCTTTCTTCTTCTACTTCATTTTCTTCTTCTTCTTCTTCTACTACTACTACTACTTCTTCTACTTCATCTTCATCTCCTTTTCCTTCTTCTTCTTCTTCTTTTCTTTTTCTTCTTCTTCTTCTTCTTCTTCTTCTTCTTTGTCCTCTTCTTCTTCTCCTTCTTCTTCTTCTTCATCATCATCTTCTTCTACTTCTTTTTCTTCTTCTTCTTCTTCATCATCATCATCTTCTTCTTCTTTCTCTTCATCTTCTTCTTCTTCTTTTTCATCATCATCATCTTCTTTTGCTTCTTCTTCTCCTTCTTCTTCTTCATTTTCTTCTTTTTCTTCTTCTCGTGCAACTCCTTTTTCTACTTCTCATTCTTCTTATTCTTCATCTTCTCTTCCTTATCTACTTCTTCTACTTCTCCTTCTTCTTCTCCTTCTAATTATTCCTCTTTGTCATCTACTTCTTCTTCTTCATCTACTTGTTCTTCAACTTCTTATTCTTCTTCTTCTTCTTCTTTGACATCACCTTCCCCTTTTTCTTATTCTTCTTCTCCTTCTCCTTCTTTTCTACTTATCCTTGTTCTTCTTTTCTTTCATCTTCTTCTTCTTCTTCTCCTTCTCGTTCTCTTTCTTCTTTTTCTTCTTCTTCTTCGTCTTCTTCTTCTACTTCTTCATCATTTCCTTTCTATCCTTCTTCTTTTACTTCTCCTCCTCCTTGTTTTTTTTCTTTTGCTTCTTATTCTTTTTCTTGTTCTTCTTCTTCTTCCTTTTCTTTCCCTTCTTCTTCTACAGCTTCTTCTCCTTCTTCTTCTACTTCGCCTCCATCTTCTTCTCCTTCTCCTTCTTCTCCTTCTTCTTCTTCTTCTTCTTCTTCACCGACATCTTCTTCTTCTTCTTCTTCTCCCTCTACTTCTTCTTATTCTTCTTTTTCTTTTTCCTTTCCTTCTTCTTTTTCTTCTTCTTCTTCTTCTTTTCTCTTCTTCTTTTTCTTCTTCTTCTTCTTCCTGTTCTTCTTCTTCTTCATCATCTTCTTCTTCTTCATCTTCTCCTTCTTCTTCTTCTTCTTCTTCTTCTTCTTGTGCTTCTTATTATTATTGTTAGTATTATTATTATTATTATTCATCTTCTTTTGCTTCTTCTTCTTCTTCTTCTTCTTCTTCTCCTTCTTCT
Organism: Vanilla planifolia; assembly: GCA_023846275.1. Classification (NCBI taxonomy): domain Eukaryota; kingdom Viridiplantae; phylum Streptophyta; class Magnoliopsida; order Asparagales; family Orchidaceae; genus Vanilla; species Vanilla planifolia. The sequence continues at coordinate 8,282 of JAIUJO010000086.1, read as the reverse complement.
ACTTCTCCTTCTTCTTCATCCTCCACTTTTTCTTCTTCTTCTTCTTCTTCTTCTTCTTCTTCTTCTTTGTCTTCTCCTTCCTCATCTTCTTCTTCTTCTTGTTAATCTTCTTCTTATTATTCTTCATCTTCATCATCATCTTCTTCTCCTTCTTTTTCTTGTTCTTCTTCTTCCTCTTAATCTTCTTCTTCTTTTTCATCTTCTTCTTCTTCTTCTTCTTCTTCTTCTTCTTCTTCTTTTTCTTCTTCTCGTCAAACTCCTTCATTTTCTTCTACTCCTTCTAATTCTTCTTCTTCTTCTTCTTTATCTACTTCTTCTACTTCTCCTTCTTCTTCTCCTTATTCTTCTTATTCCTCCACTTCTTCATCTACTTCTTCATCTTTTCATTCTTCTTTTTCGTCATCTTCTTCTTCTTCTTCTTTTCTTCTTCTTCTTCTTCTTCCTCTTCTTCTTCTTCTACTTGTTCTTCAACCTTTTCTTCTTCTTCTTCTTCTTCTTCTTCTTATTTGACATCATCATTTCCTTTTTGTTATTCTTCTTCTCCTTCTCCTTCTTTTCTTCTTCTCTTTCTTGTTCTTCCTGTTCTTATTATTATTATTATTATTATTATTACCCTTCCCCTTATTCTACTTCCTCTTCTTCCTCCTCTTAATCTACTTCTTCTTCTTCTTTTCGTTCTTCATCTTCTTCTTTTTCTTCTTCTTGATGTTCTTCTTGTTCTATTTTTTCTTCTTCTTATTCTCATTCAGCTTCTTGTTCTTCTTCTTCTTCTTCTCCATCTTCTTCTTCTTCTTGTTCCTTTTCTTCTTCTTTTTCTTCTCCTTCTTCTTCTTCTTCTCATTCTTCTTCATCTTCTTCTTCTTCTTCCATTTTGTTCTTCTTTTAATTCCTCTTCTTATTCTTCTTTTTCATCTTCTTCTTCTTCTTCTTCTTCTACTTCTTCTTTTTCTTCTTTTTGTTGTTTTTCTCCTTCTCCTTCTTCATCTTCATCTTCTCCTCCTTCTCCTTCTTCTGCTTCCTCTTTTGCTCTTCCCCTTCTCCAACATCTTCTTCTTCTTCTTCTCTCCCTACTACTTCTTCTTCTTGTTCTTCTTCTACTTCTTATTCTTCTTCTTCTTCATCATCTTAGTGTTCACCTCCTTCTTCTTCATCATCTTCTTCTTCATCATAATTATCTTCTTCTTCCTTCTCTTCTTCTTCTTCTTCTTCTTCTTCTTTTTCTTCCTCTTCTGCATCTTCTCCTTCTTCATCTTGTTCTTCTCCTTCTTCTTCTTCCTCTTTTGCTTCTAATTCTTCTAATCCTTCTTCTTCTTCTTCTTCTTCTTCTTCTTCTTCTTCTCCTTCTTCTTCTTCTTCTTCTTCTTCTTGTCCTTCTTCTTCTTTTTCTCCAACTCCTTTGTCTTCCCCTTCATCTCCTTCTCATTCTTCTTCTTCTTCTTATTCTTCTTCTTTTTCTTCTTCTACTTCTTCTCCTTCTCCTTCTCCTTTTTCTACTTCATCTTCTTATTCCTCCACTTCTTCATGTTCTTTTTCACCTTCTTATTCTTCTTCTTCTTCTTCTTCTTCTTCTTCTTCAACTACTTCTTTTTCTTGTTCTTCTTCTCCTTCTCATTCTTTTTCTTCTTCTCCTTCTTGTTTTTCTTCTTCTTATGTTTCTTCTTCTTCTCCACCTTCATCATCTTCTTCTTCTTCCTCTTCTTCTTCTTCTACCTTTTCTTCTTCATCGTCTTCCACTTCTTCTACTCTTCTTCCTTTTCTTCTTCTTCTTCTTCTTCTTCTTCTTCTTCTTCTTCTACTTATTTTTCTTCTTCTTCTTCATCATCTTCTTCATCTTCTTCTTGATCATCTTCTTATTCTTATTCTTATTCTTCTACTTCCTCCTCCTCCTCCTCTTCTTCTTCTTCTTCTTCTTCTTCTTCATCTTCTTCTTCATCTTCTTCTTCTTCTTCTTCTTCTTTTTCTTATTGTTCTACCATTTCTTCTCCTTCTTCTTCTTCTTCTTTGCTTTCTTCTTCTTCTGCTTCTTCTTCTTCCTCTTCTTCTACTTCTTTTGTTTTATCTTATTTTTCTTGTTTTTGTTCTTCTCTTTCTTCTTCTTCTTCTTCTTCTTCTTCTACTCTTTCTTCTTCTTCTTTTACTCCTTCTTCCTCCTCTTCTTCTTCTTCTTCTTCTTCTGCTTCTTCTTCTTCTTCTTATTCTTCTTTCTCTTCTACTTCCTCTTCTTTTAATTCTTCTACTTCTTCTACTACCGCTTCACCTTAATCATCTTCTAGCTCTACTCCTCTTCCTCCTTCTTCTTCTTCTCATCCATTTTCTTCTACTTCTTCTACTGCTACTACTACTACTACTATTTCTTCTACTTTTTCTTCTTCTTCTTCTTCATCTCCTTCTTCTCCTTCTCCTACTTCCTCTTCTTCTTCTTCTTCTTCTTTATCTTATTTTTCTTCTTTTTGTTCTTCTCCTCCTCCTTCTTCTTCTTCGAGTCCTTCTTCTTATTATTATTGTTATTATTCTTCTTCTTCTACATCATCATCATTTTCTTCTTCTTCTTCTTCCCCTTCTTCTTCTTCTCATACTTCTTTCTCTTATACTTCTTCTTATTTTTCTTCTTCTTCTACTTCTTCTTCTCCTTCATTATCTTCTTTCTCTTCTCCTTCTTCTTCTTCTTCTTCTTCACTTTCTTTTTCTTCATCTTCATCGTCTTCTACTACTACTATTACTACTTCCACTGCTACTTCTTCTCCTACTTCTTCTTCATCTTCTTCTTCATCTTTTCTTCACTTGCTTCTTCTTCTTCTTCTTCTTCTTCTTCTCCATCTTCTTCTTCTTCTTCTCCTCCTCTTTCTTCTTCTCCTCCTTCTACTTCTTCTTCTTCTTCATCTTCTTATCCTCCTCCTTCTTCTTCTCCTTCTTCTTCTTCTTCCTCTTCCTCTTCTTCTTCTTCTTCTTCTTCTTTTGCATCTAATTCATCTAATCCTATTTCTTATTATTATTTTTCCTCCTCTTATTCTTATTCTAATTTTTCTTATTCTTCTTTTTATTCCTCTACTTATTCTTCTTCTTCTTCATCTTCTCCTTCTCATTCTTCATCTTCTTCTTTTCCTTCTAGTCCTGCTTCTTCTTCTTCTCCAACTCCTTTTTCTTCCTCTCCTTCTTCTTCTCCTTCTTCTTCTTCTTCTTCTTCTTCTTCTAATCCTTCCCCTTCTCCTTCTCTTTTTTCTAATTCTTCTTGTTATTCTTCCACTTCTACATCTTCTTTTTCACCTTCTTATTCTTCTTTTT